>JAZHYW010033644.1:117500-237489 GCA_037355805.1 Ixodes ricinus
TCTGGCAAAAGGTCGATTCATATCGCAGCTCGGTGACAGGTTCGTCGACATATCTCCGGTGTCCACCGTGTTTGTTTCGGCGCGGTACTGATAACGCACGGGATCACGACTCAACCTGTCGCTGGTTAAATCTGCCTATAATTGCATAAATAAAAAAATAAAAAATCCGGGAAGAAAAAAATTTTTCGCAGCCGGCAGGATTCGAACCTGCGCGGGAATTTCCCAATGGATTTCGAGTCCATCGCCTTAACCACTCGGCCACGACTGCTTTGCTTTTTCTTTCGAGACGCTTTATTACATATGCATTATTGTACAGGGTTAGGGACTAACATACCATAAATTGATCGCGACTAATTTTAGGCAAAAGCGGCTACTTATTGTTACTACTCTTCATAGTCTATAGGCTCTAAAGAATCAGCGAGCCGTTCCTGACTTCTTTCTGGTGAACCTGACCGACGATGCATTTTGTTGGCTAATTTTCTTTTCGGGAAACGATGCTTGTGTGAACGCGACCGAACAGGTATTGCGCGCAGCCTCCGAAAAAGGCCGTGCGCGCTCCTCGCTTCTGGAGTGAGATCTCAAGAGGCCTGTCAATCACCCGAAGGAGAAACGCCGAAGCTGCCAGTGGCCGCTCGGCATCGCTATGATGCCCGACTTTCGAGACGCAGAGAGAGCTGGACCTACAGAAATAAGAGTTGTGGCGCGGGCTAGCTGGTGAACGTTCACACTTGCAAAAAACCCTGAGACAAGGAAAAGGAAGGGACTAACACAGCGAAATCTCTGAGACTTCGTTGTGTTGTCCCTCCTTCTCCCTTGTCTCGTTTTTTTGTTTTCTTTCTTCCAAGTATGAGGTTTTGGAAGAGTTTGATTCTTGACCCTATTCTGTATCCGAGCCAAAGTGGCCAAAGCCGAGGACAGAAAACCAACATGGCGGCGAGCGACAGGCGGAAAAGAAGTGTGTATATGGCCGATACGGGCAGTACGGGCTGGTGCAGTATGTGGCGTGGTGCAGATTCCTCCACTCGCGACGAGTGCAAGCACTACAGATAAACATGACTGGGTATAACTAGGGCTCCGTGTTTTCGGATAAATCCGGAAAACTCAGGAAAACACCCGCCGGTAAAATTTTTGTCATTCCGGATTCATCCGATAAACTCCGAATTGTTATGTGCCCATGCCATTTTTTATGTAAAATGTAAAAAAAAAAAAATATTTTTTTTTTTTGTTTAAGGCTCAGACAAAAAAAAAAAATGCATTTTTCTTTTCTTTTCTTTATTTAGAGCAGCACAGGAATAATGGTTCTGGGAAAATGACACCATAATTTTCTTTCAAACCCGGACCGTTGTCAAAAGGGGGTCTTATGGCTTGTCCTCGGTCAAGGTTGGTTCAGGGAAACAGGTGGTGGTGGCATAACTTTATTTTTCAAAAGGTTAGGAGACCGACGAGTCCCGGTCGGAGCCCTAGTCCAGGGCTTTTCTGTACCTTCGTGTCACGACAAAAGCCATCTCTTTTGGTTTCCAGTTTGGGCCATGGGATTTGGGGTTTGAGAAAGGAGAGGGTATGTTTCTGAGGGTAACAGTGAAAGCTATGAACCATAGAGATTGTATAAAATAGGGAAGAGGGGCAGTTGAAACTTCTCATTACATCCTTAACCACTCCACCTCGCGCGGCCGCGTGATAGATTGATGGATGACTACGAGCTTCCTTGCGGCTACCTCCGGCAGTTTATTGATTTTAAGGTATCGACGTTTATCGAAGCACACTTGTGTGCGACTTTTGTCGTGGGACAAATTAGTATTGCTAATGACACCAACGCCCAATTCAGCTGAAGAAATCTTAATTGATACAAGCGCGTTTTCATTTTTTATCTGGCATATGTTTGCATCCGGTTATTATTTATTATTTTTTAATAGAAAACACTGCGAAATTAATCTCCGAATTTCGAGAATTGGGGATTTACGTAAAAATAAACTCCGATAGACACCGAATTTGTGCTAAAAAATAAACTACGAAAAATACTCTGCGAATTTCATCGAAAAATAAACTCCGAAAACACGGAGCCCTAGGTGATAACCTAAAGTGTGTACTTTCCGGTGTTTATCACTGAGAACAATCGGCGGATGTTTTTCGTTTTTTAATTTATTCTTGAAACACCGGTGTATTTCGGCTGGGCGACTCGTGACGAGGCTAAAAACGATAATTACCGGAGAAAAAAAATGAGGCTCTGTACACCCAGTCAACATGAACGATGGTGTAGCCAAATGTTGAAGATGTCTTTTTTTCTTCAGCCGCAGCACTAACTTCCGTCTCAGAATCGCCAAAAAGACGCACCGCTTGATCTTTGTTTCTTAGTTGCAGCTTTTGTCATCGAAACTGAATGAGAATACGCGCGAGAAACCGCGTTCTGCTGTGGGAGTGGCAGGGTTTTCAGAGAACCTTCTGCAGAAAAGGGTCACCGGACATACTCGTGAACCCGGACAAAGGCTCACCGGGATAAAATTGTTTGATTTTTCCACATAAGCTCAAATAACCACTCTAAACCACAGAAAACGGCCCATGACCACGGAGAAGAGGGTGAGCGCGACTTAAACCGGCCAGTTCTCGATCGGCGGTTTTCGGGCGGAAGAAACCGAATTTCGAGCCGAAAACTCTGTTCTGGGCAGACTTCAGCTCATCTCAACACTTCCATCAAGATACTGTATCTTAAATACTTTTTTGAGTATCTTGGCATCTGTTAAATATCTTTTGATGGAGAGTATTTAATACTCTATCTTACTGTTAATCTGGAGTATCTTGTACTCATTATCTTAAATACATTTTTGATATTCCGCCATTTTCTCCGAGTCTTTGGTATGAAGTGATGCGGGTGCAATTATAAAACGTGCAACATTCTTTCGATAAACTGAACTTGTTGTTAGTCTGGATGATTAAGCAGTGACTTCAACCATTTCCGTGAAAATATCCTTTTTGCCGACTATGACTCATTTCAGCCCGCGTTCGCTAATGAAGGTTCTCCTCGCCTTTCCCAAAGGCGCTTTTTGCTTCTATAGAGTTCCTCCAAAAATCCTGCAACGAAAGGTGTGGTTTTACGGAAGTAAAGATGCCACCCCGAGGCGCAAGCAGAGCGGGAAACGACCCATGAGAACAATGCAGACTTGAGGTCAAGAGAAAATAAATAAAATAGAAAAAAACAGAAGTGACACACACAAAAAGTGACATTTTTGCTTTGCTTTTTGCATATTTGACCCCGCCAGCTAAAACGTCGAGTTTTTTTTTGTTTTTTTTTTCTTTTTTTTTTTTTGTGTTGTCAGTCCGGCACTTATTGCTCATGAACATGTTTGCAAGCGAACATTGATAAGCAGCGAACAGTACAGGAAACGAACTGGGAGCTGGATGAGTTTCAAAATGTGACGTTGTGGGACACCCCTAACGTCGAGTGTTTTCTGAAACGCAACCTACTTGGAGAAGGTGCGACCACTGGCAGTGACTATTATGAGGGTTCTCTTTGTTATTCATTCACTCAGATCCGTGTCCTGAAGTTCGTTTAGTAGAACTCCCGTATAGGAAGCCATGGATTGTAGTTCAACGATGCGTCTACAGCAGCTGCAGGATGATATTCAGGGATGTCGCTATTGGCGTAGTTAGCTCTGACCCGTTTGTCACTCCCAAACCTCAGTGTTTACCCAACACAAGGCCTGCTCACATAACGAGTGTTCGGCATGTTCGTGTCATCTTTTTTAAATGGAGTGCGCTGCCAGTGCAATGAAAAATGCCAACAATTAGTGAAGTGACGTTAAGTGCCGGATCTCCCCGAAAGCAGTCGTCAGAGGATGAACTCTGACTTAATTTTGGGCTTTTTGTGCTGAGTCATAGCGATGCATGCTGCATTGTTCATGCAAGCCAAAGTAGCAACAAAAGAGCCCCTCCCCTCCCCTCACCGGAGAACACGAACTCCAGCCGAACGCTGACGCCGCGTTCGCTGTTAGCTGTGAGCAAGCTGAGACATTGTATTTATGTCCCCATCCATTCATTCTCTAAAGTTAACTCGCTTGGGGCGCCACGGTCTGATCTCCTTCCCAATAGCTGAAACGACTCTTTCTTGTTGTCGCAGAAATGTTTGCAACATCTATCAGTGATATTGCCACGCGCGTTGCCCAGCGAGCGCGTGTCGAATGGTTACTCGCGCTATTTCCGCGCGGAGTGCCCAAATTGATACCAGAAAGCGGACTTCTATTTTATTTATTCCTTCAACTTGACATTCTGGTAAGTTCGAGAATTTTGTCGTTTGATCGAGTTAAGGCCGCCCGCGCCGAACTTTCTACACCGAATGTTCCAGAACCCACGCGGGTACAAAAGGTGCCCGAGCGGCGGTCCGGAGTCGTCCGCCCCAGCGGTCGATCCTGCTGTTTCGCCGACATCGACGCCTGCGACGCTGGAATTTTCATTTTGTTTGGGAACAAGTTCGCCCGCTAAACGTTTAATTTCTTCAGTTATTCACCGCCTCATCATTTATCATTCGTGACAATATTTGCCTTTGCGGTCGGACTGCATAAATAAATCTCACGATACTGTTTTTTTGTTGTTGTTGCGTGCTAATAAACCATTCTGGCAACCCAGATTTGCGGCTGCATAATTGTCGTTGTCAATGACGTCGATACAAATTAAGAAAGCGGGAAGTATCTTCTTGCAACGCAGCTACATTTCTAAGATGGTAATTTCATCAAGATACTTACAATGAAAGTAACTTCAGTAGTATTTTAAATACTTTATGAGGCAGGTATTTAGTAACTTCAATCTTGGGCCACTACTGAGCATTTTGTCCAACACTGGTTCTGGGTGTTGGGCTCTCATATGTCACGTACAACTAAACACCTCGGCGAGAATAAATACCTTGTCAGTGTCCCTTCCAAAGGGGAAGGGCACGCCAAAAATGAAATATAACTATACTACAAGGACCTATTGTATGTTACTATATTTCAACTAAACTTGCCTTGAAAATGGCGCGGTACTTTCGTGGATAAACCGATTTATATGAGGGTACTATCGGATCCGCCCCATTCGAAAAGGCCGCCGTGGCTGGGAGGCTGGTGACATCATCCGCCCAACGCCCTTGCACACACTCACAGACTTGGCTCTCTTGGCGTCTCGAGCTTCAGCTTCCTCGTTTACCTTCCGCGTTTCGAGCACGCGGTTCGTGACGATTACGTCTACGGCATCGCTCGCCTTGTCGAAGTGTTCGACATTGATCGCAGCAGCGATGAGAGTGATTGTTATTAAGAGATGTTGGAAACTGCTCATTTTGACTGCGACCCGCTGGCGACCAGCTATCGACGACGAGATCGTCACGGACAAACTCGCCGTGGTCGCCGTCGTCCGTGACGATCTCGCAGGTGCATGTAAGATGGAAGGTCAAAGGGCCGGGCGTGAGGGCGAGACTCGAGAGTAGCGTTGGATTCGCCGAGTTGCGTGAGAGGTTTTGACCGTACCGAGGCGAGCTTGGGCGATCATGGGGGCGCCTAGAATGAAAGAGCGTTCATGATCACGCAGTTTATGGGCAACATGGTGTGACTAACTTGGGCAGTGATGCCTGGTCGCCAGATGAAAATGATAAAAATGCGTAAATTGAATATTGCAATTACCAGAGCTCGAAAAATCGCGGAGATTGGTGTATATACAAAGTAGCCTATGAGCATTTCATTTCAACAATAATCCACCCGTTTAATTTTCGTTTCTTAGCCCCTTTAAGCTTACTAAAAAAGAAAAGTTATTTACTCGAAATTAATTAATAAACATGCCGAACGGTATTAATTTTCCCAAATGGGTCCTATGGCAAAGACCAGTATACGAGATTAAGTTACTTTTCTGCTCGATGTATACTTTTCGCAAAAACGATTTAACTCACAATTAAAAAAAAAAGAAAAAAAAACTTAGTATTTTTTTTTAATGCACTCACGGGGATGCTTATGTTGTGATACGGGTTTAAAATAATAACCGCTGCTTCTTTTTCTTTTTTTACTGTTTTTTTTGCCCTGTTTTTTTTTCTCTTGTCGTTTCTTTGGAAGAAAACATAAAACGGTGGAAGTTCACGCGAGCTCGCTTCCAGGGGATCTCCGTTCTTCAAGCACGGCGCTTCAGAACTTCGCACGCGGGGTTACGGAATTTGCTCGTCGCTCGCTCGGAAGAACAGCCGTGGGGAAATGATGCACGCTGGCTGCCGGCCGCGCCGTGTTGCTCCGGCGAACCGTTTATACAGCTTCCGTCGCTCTCCGCGGAATTTTGGTGCACGCCGCGGCTCTCCGGTCGCTGCAGCTCTGCCCCGTGACACGGGTGTGTTGACGGAATAGTAATGAATAATAAAGAAAGGCACGACAATAAGAACGGTTGCGTGTCCGTGTTCCGGGGTGGTCGTTGAGCCGGAACTATCGGAGACGTCGCAGGCCTGCGGCGGTATACCGGTTCGAGGGTGAACGGAGTGTCGACAGCCGCGTAAAGGCACTTGCTCGGATGAGCCCTTTACCTGGCTGCGCTTTTAGGGGAAAAATAAATAAATAAATAAATAATATAACAATAATAATAATAATAATAATAATAATAATAATAATAATAATAATAATGAAATAAAATGAGAGCTTTATATGCGAGCTCTGCAAAGACGTCGCTTGCTCGTGTTGGCGTTGGTTGTGCCAGTGCCATGGGAGAGAGGACCAGCAACGGAGCGGAGCTGTCGGTTTGACGTCGTAGCGCGCGCTACCAAAGGTGTTGCGCCGCGTGGAGTGTGTTGGGGACAGGGGGACTTTGGTAAGCGGTGCGCGAACACTCTCTGTTCGCCGAGTAGGAACTGCGTATTGGTGTGATTGCACCTTCCCTGGAAGAAGATAAGTAGTTTTATGCGTCGAGAAACTGAGGTAGAGGAGGAGACAATAGCGCGTGGGGACGTCAGAACGCGGAGAGCTCTGATTGGAAGGATTAGTGGGTAGACGTAAAGCTAGCAGCCTTTGTCTCCGCTGCACTCCTGGAACGTGTTCGAATGCGAGAGCAGAACGCCGGACGCGGTGTTCCGCGTTCTAAAGCGTTCGACGAGTGCAGCGGAGACGAAGGCAGCTTTGGGTCTACCCACTCATCGTTCCAATCAGAGCTCTCCGCGTTCTGACGTCCCTACGCGCTCTTCTCCCATCCTCTCTGTTAGTTTCTCGGCGCATAGTTCGCTGATTCTAATCTAAACTTGAGCAGTAAGAAAGACTCGTTTTCACACCGGCAGAAAAACCTGTCGTTTTGAAGATCTGAAGTAATCGGAAATGTAACGGTTACTTTTTCAAGTAACGGCCAATCAGTTTTCTTCTCGAGTAATCTAATTGCATACTTTTTTAACCAATTGTAATTGCAATCAGTTACTTTTTTCTTTTTTGCTGCGATAGCATTTGGTGCGACACTTCGCAGGTTTTGCGCCGTTTACCGCGTTCCACATGGACGCGGTGGCCGAGTGGGCTAGCGCACACCAACTCGGAGCACGTGGAGCGAAAGCTCGCGCTGCCGAACCCAGGGATCCTGTCTTCAATCCCCGCCCCTGTCCATTTCCATCTGGATGAGCATCATATCGGCGTGCGGTCGTGTATCACTACTGCGTGATGCACGTTAAAGACCCCAGGCGAGTGGCTGTACTGCACTGGCTAAATTTCTCATCTAGAGCTGGGAGACCCGTAGCCCGTTGAGGCAGACCAAGTTCTAGGCTGTATAAATATACACACGTCCCAATTTTTTGCGGGATTTGAAACATGGGCGCGCGATTTTCGATGTGTTCTTCAATTGCCACAAGGCAGTCCTGGTTTAGGTCCAATAAAATTGTTTAACAGGTTCATGAAATGCTTTATTTTAATACAACTTCAGTGGTTCCAAAACGCTACGCAATTTTTGTTGTGTTACTCGATTTAATATGAAGCGCCTATGCGGACTCTACGGTGCACGCTCCTGCATTTACCGTTCATTCTGTCCATCTGCTCCGAAATGATACCTTAGCGGCTCCGATGGCACACCTCAGCTGCCGCAGTGTTTCACCTTACGGGTTGCGTAATTGTTTCCCCTTTTGTTTTTCGAGCAACGTGTACAAGACAGGTGCTGAGAACCATGAAAATATGGACTTTCCTATGTCCCAAAAGTTCCTAATCACTCACGCTCTCCTCATTCATCCTGAGACTGGCGCCGCTGGCGCTGCATCAGGCGATTGCTGCGCCATTTGTGCCAAACTGCGCCAAGATGCGTACCCTAAACATCCTGCTACATTTTGGCAAAACTTGAAGAATTTGCATCATCATTGCGCCAAAAGTCAATATCACTTAAAATACTTAAAATATAATAGCTCAGGCCCCGCTACACGGCCGTACTATTACAGCAGGCTTGTGCGAATTTTCGGAACTTTCGATTATGACGCAGTTTTCGCGACATTTTTCATGCGCGTGGTCTGTTCTCGCAGGTTAGCTAGCTTCGTCGAGGGCGCTTCTCGCCGCATTCTGGTTTGCTGCAGTGAAGCGACAACTGCAAAATGAGTGATCATCGCGATTTTGCGCCTCTTATTTCGCCGCAGCGCATCCACGTACTCAGAGGCAAGCACCCTTCCAGGGGCACGAAATTAGTCAAACACAAAGTGTGGGGCCGAAGTTGACGGGGCGCACTGATTGGACTATCACACCGATGAGTTCGCGCTTTCGTCTGCGGCGTCCAATCGGCGCGTTCCGCGAACTTTCGCCTCCAACTTTGTGTTTGGCGAGTTTAGGGCCGCTGAGCGTTTGACACGCGATTTTCGAATAAAGCTGTAGCTATACATAGCTCGCACTGACGTCACTTAATCAGGCATAATGGCGGAAAGGGCGCGTGGAGGGTAGCTCCCGCCGCTTTAACGAGGCACTTCTGGCCGCCCTAAAAGGGCGGACTTATGCAAGCCACGTATTGTAATATAATGCACTGCAATCAATATTCTGACGATATACCTTCTTCAAATTCGAGATGTAGCGAGTATAATTTAGGATCGCGAAAGGACTTGCATGGACTGCTCTATTTATAGCTTTATTTTTTATGTCAACTCTCTCGTTTAGTTGTTCCCTTTATATGGCTTTATATCTGTTCGATGGCGCAGTCAATAGAGTACATTAGAGCTAAATTAGCTGGAGCAGTGGATGGAAGCTTGAAGCCATTAACGAGTTCCATGGGTTTGTTTTGAAGACGGCGTATTATCATTGACATGACGATTTTTGTCATTATATGTTTTACATATTTAATGTCATTTACGTTCATAATCATATACAGACGTTTAGTTTATTATCTGATGTAAGAATTTCAGTTTTATTAGAGCCTGTAGAATTTGAACAGAACATCAGTTTGGGTGCTCTAAATTATCCGATCTGAACAATATTTAAGTAAAATATATTTTTGCTTTACCCTCGATTCTGTATCTAAAATAACGATGCACTGAAATTCATGCTGACCTTCTTCAGCATTTTATTGGCGTGTTCGGTGCTTGTTCGCACAACTAAGCAGCCTGTTCTGTGTTCGAAGGAATCAAACTTCTCGCGCAACCGATGCCAACAACAAAATTTTGAAGTCAAAGTAGACGTTATCTTTCGGTTCGACAAGCCAACATGCGAATCTTAACGTAATATTTGGCAGCGGTACGAATTAAAATGACGCGTTTGCTTATGCTCCAAAAGTTGCGTTTGCTGCTCCAAAATTGACTTTCGGCTGCTCCATAAGGTGCTCCAAAATAGTTCCGACCAATCAGATCACTGTATGGTGCTGAAAGCCGGTTTTCTGATAAGAGGAAGTGAGCTCAGGTATAGAACCAGACTAAAGAGCCCTAAATGACCGAGAGCTGGCCAGTGCGACAGGGTGTTGAACGACCGAGAAAACCGGGAAAATCAGGGAAATTTTAATTACCTGGAAAAATCAGGGAATTGTCATGGATATTGTCAAAAAGCGAGCCCAGTCAGGGAAAATGAGCCGGAAACGCCATCGAGTGCCCTGAGCAAAGACTTGAGGACTTGGAGGCAGAAAAATAGGCAATACAGTAGGCTCGCGATAATTGAAACTCGGATATTTCGTACTTCCGGTTAATTCAAACAGATTTGAAAATGTTGGTTGTCCCGCAATGTTTTTAATGTATTTATAAGCCGCTTAATTCGAACGGCGTTTTCGCTTAATTCATACTTTTTTTGTTCTCGCGGCCCCGTTGAGTGCGCTTCTTTCCGAGCACCGGTGCACCGCAGAGAAGCAATACCCGCAAAGCTTACTTTCGCGAGTGTTGCTTCTCCGCAGTGCACCGGTGCTCGGAAAGAAGCGCACTCAACGGGGCTCAAGCGGGCACACATTAGCGGAAAACGGCGTTCACATTATGTGCTTCAAAACCAGCAATGATGACCAAGACGACATTGAGGATGAGGAACAGCTCACTGGCATCATGCTTTCTGGCCTTGAAGCACATAATGTGAATGCCGAGCTGGCGGAATATGCTAGTCTTGACGACAATGTGTGTGTTTGTCGTGATGACTCATTAGAGGACATAGTACAGGAAGTAATGCCAGCACAGTGCAGCAGTGAGAGTGAAGGTGACGATGAAGAAAAGATGACCCACTACCAACTGTCACAGCCGCAGAGGCCTTTGAGCACATCGCTCAGCTCCGGAAGTTTCTGTCTGCAAAGGAAGAGTCCCGTAAAGAGCTACTTGCGTTGGCTGGTATTGATAATTTTGTTTTGAGATCTCATGTGCTGACTAAACAGTCCACAATCGACAACTTTTTTGCCGGATGAATAAACTTAACGTCACAGTTCTTTCACCAATGTATATGCCTGTACTTGCTTATAATTAGGCCTATGAAGAGGAAACTGGCAAAAATCTGCTTTGTATGTGTAGCTATCCATTTATCAAATCATAATGTTGTCTAGTATCATATTTAGATGAATTTCTGATAATTCAAACTTCTGATAATTCAAACTAAAATCTGTGACTTCCTGGAGTTTGAATTAATGAGAGTCTACTGTAAATTCTGCTTATAGCGGAGCGCGGGCTCTGCTCACCCGATGTACAGCGTGCTACCCGATGCAATGGGAACAGCCGACAAATCCAGTCCAAGCCTTGGATTGGTTGGTATGAGGGCACGACACTAGGCTGGATTCAGTAAGAGCTTCTAGATTTAGTAACAGATGGGAAAGCCGCAGACCCCAATCCAATTCAATCATTAAGCCGAAAGTATCCGAAAGTGTGCATCTGGCGGCAGTGCGCCATGCTGCCATTCGGTTATTGACGTGTATGGTTGAGCGTCGTGTTTTTATTGTGTTTCTGGAAGTGGCCTTTTCCCTGGACATGTCGGCGGCAAGAAAGTGCTCGTTAAATCCCGACTGCACGAACCCGAATATTTTGGTATATGCAAGTTGGGTTAAGCCAAGCCCGTGCAAAATGATCCTCACAGTGCTCAATGCTCAATACCTTGTGTGGTAATGGTGTTATATATTTAACTGCCTCTACAGGCGTCAGGAAATTTCACCTTAAATTGTCAGGGAAAACCTGGAAAAGTCAGGGAATTTCAAAATTATAATTTGCTAGACACCCTGGTGCGAATACCCGGTAAGCATTTCAATATCTGTCAAACGGAACGCGATGTGGACATCCCACGACAAAATAAAACGGAACTCTTTGTGGCCTCCCACTACCTCTAAAAAAAGGGCGTAGTGGGTACACCCAGAGGGGGTGTAAGTGCTGCCACATATACTACACCCACAAAGGTGTACAAGTACACCCACAAGACGAGGTGCATACATACACCGTTTTTAAGGGTGCATATGTACACCCTTTTATACACCTTCAGCATTCGAGGGGTGCACATATACACTCCATAATGGGGTGTGTAACTACTCCTTCCTTACACCCTCACTGTCGTTTCGGTGTGCAGGTACACCCAAATTTGAGGTGTAAACGTATTCCCTTTTGTACACCCACGCAATTTTCGGGGAGTACAGATACACCCACCAACAGGGTTTACTATTGCACCGTTGTTTACACCCACCCCGCTCATAGGGAACATAGATACACCTCATTCAATGGTGTACCATTGCACCTTTTTGTGCACCCACCTGAAGGAAACCCATAAGAAATGTACGCGCCCAGGTGGTTTCAAAAAGGCAGGTAAACAGACACAAGGGATTGTTTTCAAATCTCCTAGAAGTTTATTAGACAGCCTATTCCGTAAACAAGTACAAACGTGCAAGCAATCCGTGATATGTGAAGATGTATAGCGGAGCTGTTACACAACTGAGAAGATTACTGAGCAAACAAGAACCGGGTGATTCTTAGGTAGTGTCTATTCTCCCAGCAGCCGGCAGAATTATTTACCCGAAATTCTGCCGGCAGTCGCCACTCATTGGCGATACAATCACTTCATCGAACGACGTTTCATCGACACGCGATATTTCATAGACAGCTCAAACTAGCTTTCTTATCGTAGCTTCCTTTTTTCTTTTTGTAATGAGTTGCCTTAGAGTGTACCCGCGAAGTGACATGTACGGGTGGCACAGGTGGAGTAAAATTTTTGTAATGAACCGCCGCAGACTGTTTCCACGAAGCGACGTGAACGGGTGGGCTGGGTCGGTGAGCACGCGCCTCAGAGACACACGCGCGACGAAATGTCCCTACAGCGTGCATTTCGCGTAACGAGTGACGATGAAACGTTAGTGTCGACGAAACGTGTCTACGAAACGCGTATCAACGAAAAGCTGTCCATGAAACACGTTTTCACAAAACGCTGGGAGGATAAGAATGTCAGTATTCTACCTGCAGTTATCACATGATTGTAGACAGCTAATGTCAGGCGACTGCCGATAGATTTTTGGGGAAATTGTTCTCCCGGCTGCTAGGAAATAGCCGCTGCCTAGTTTTCGAGGTAATCCGAACGGAACGGTCAATTGCTGCAAAGGAGTAGGTAGCAGCGCACTTACGATGAAAATACCGGACTTGAAATACGTAATCCGAGATATATGTCGACACGGGCGCTGCAGAACCACACAAACACAAAAACGAAAAGAAAGGGGTCTGTGAAGATTCAACACGATGTGGCAGAAGCAGTAATTTGCCATACCGAACACTAAACGCATCACATGAATTCCTTGGGCTTTTTTGAAGAAATCGCTTGTTGCCGATGCACGCGTAGGACTTTTCAAACACTGGAAGCCTTGGTACACTCGAATACGTTGTCGCGGACGAAATCTCCGGCAGCCCCGCTGGTCGCAGCACAGCACACAAGAAACTAGGCCGGGAATCAGACATTCCGGGATTGGAAAGAGCTACTACGTCACTCGTGAAAACTTTACCACATGATCACGCTCCTGCCATTACCCGCGCCCAGACAGCGGAGTCAAGGGATGAAAAAGAATCCGGTTCATTGGTCCGGCGACTGCGCACCTTCTTCAAAGCTTTCAGCTTAGGGAGAGAAAGAAAAAGAGAGGAATAAGAAAATAACAACTCCTTCAAGGCCAAAAGGAGGGTGCCCTCGCAAAGGCTTATCTTCAGGGTTATTCCAACAATGAACACGACGAAAGGATTTGTCCCTTCTATCCTCTTGAAAGTTCGACCCAAAGTTAATAGTGCAGTGGGTGCTACTCGTGGCCTTGGCCTTCAGGCAGGTGCCGTTCTCTGCCTTATCTCTAGCCTGGAGACTATAGTCACGTGATCCTACTCGGAGACCCGATTGGCTTAAAACAAGCATAGCGTCTACTCTACTGTCAATACCGAGTGAACAGAACAGCTCCATACTTCCTAAGAAACTGTCCGACTCAAAAGTGACCCCCAAAAGGGAATCCAAGCACAAACAGATCGGGGCGCCTGGCTAGCGTGGCGGTGCACTGATACACCTAGAGGTTTTTAAGGGAGAGGAGGATGCTCATTGTCGGTGTACAAGTACACGGGCTTGGCAATCTTTCAGGAAAAGGGTGCATGTGCGCCTGATACACCCGGCTACACCCTTTTTTTTCTGGGAGTGTGCGTATACCTTACAAAAACTCTTTCCTTTTGCCACGGACTGTGAGGCTGGTGGCGCGAAAGCCACGCTGCAGAGCCTCCTGAGCTTAGTCCCTTCGGTGTCGAGCTTCTTTAGAGCGGAATGTGGTCGTGTAATCATTACTGCGTAATGCGCACGAATGACCCCATGTTATTTCGCAGGCTATGTTGTGCCAACGCAAACATACGAGAGTTTTACGTGCGCTCGCTTGAGGAAAGCATTCCGAGAACGCCGCACGGAACTCCTAAAGGCCCGTTCACACACTCTGCGTTTGACTAGGACCGACGGAGACAAGGGCGTTTTTTTAGCGTGATTTGCGACGGTTTACGACCGACTCCGCAACAACGCATCCGGTCTTAAGCCGTCGCCAGAGGCTTAAAAACCCGTCTGGTCTCAGTGGGTCCTTCTCGATATCAAAAGTCCTCTCTGATGGCAGACTATAAATTCACGCTTGTCTAAATATCCTTACGACCAATTTAGCTGCTATCCTCTTTTTGTCCTTTCACTAAACGTGTTATCTATCAGTCGATTAATCTCTCTCCGCCCCTTCCCGTGCCGGACGTATCCCCATCAATCGGTTCAGTTGACTTTCCCGACCATCCTCAGCAGATATCCCCTTCTTTAGTTCTTTGAATCATATTGCATTTTTTGCCACCTCCTCTCGGAAACGGGAACAATATTTTTTTTTATTCTTTTTTAATTTTTATGTTGGGTTTTTACGGAGAATAAGCTGGCGAGTGAAGTACATGTGTCCGGCTGGTGCCTCGATGCTAACAGACGTTTTGTTTACCAACGATGAACCAACAGATCCTTTTAGCCTTCTCGAACAGAACGACCATTGACGTCCGATCATCGCCTTCTGCGCACTGCCATGTTCTCTGACGTGCTGTTGAACGCGTTCCGACCGCACATGCGTCCGAAGCCCAGTGCATTTTGTTTTTCTTCTTTGCCAGTGTGATCAGCGTTGCAAAGGTGTATACGACGTAGTACAAGCTCTGTATGCTCTTGCTCTTCCGCGTGTTCATGTTTCAACCAATGACGGCGCTGGTTGGCTGACCGGTCATCGTTTGTTCTCCGCGCATTCTCTAGGTTACCCTTTCATTGGCGTGTCTCTCCTTGCGCTCCGATGCGCCAGAAACGATTTTCTCTTTTAAATTAATAATTATCATACTAATAAAAATGTCGAGTTACTGGGCTGTGTACGCCCATGCGCGGCGGCGTCTGATATTCCGCGCTAAGAGCTGTATGGCGCATGCTCAGAAGCCGTCCCACAGCCTAGTGGAGAAATATGGCAACGTGCAGAAGGCAATCATTGGAATGGATCTATCAAGAAAACAAAACAAGTAGAAAAAAAGAGGGAGAAAAAGAAAAGTTCAGCAGAAGCTACAAACTCGTGTACCCACATATTAACAAATAAAAAATAAAAAAAGTAGTCTCGTTAGATATATTTTGTTCGTGCCTAATTTTGATGCTATCCTCGGCTGTCCCTCTGTTTCTCGGATCAATGATCGGTTTGTCGCTTCGAGGCTATTCAGGAGGAAGATGCTCGCTTTCTGCTCGACCATTTTTGATAGACATCCCGACAGGGCGTTCCATTTATTCTGTTTTCCTTCTTTCTTTCGGATGTATGGCCTCTTTTCTTTTTCTTTTGTTTTTTTCTCGGTTACGCTCGTCCCATTTTTTAACATTTTTATTCGTGGTTCCGCTCGGCTCGTTTGCACTTGCTCCCTCACAGCAGCCGTCAGGTTTTTGTTTTATCCTTTTCGCGTGTCGTTTCTTTTGATTTTTTTAAAAACTTATGTTCGCAGTACCGTGAGACATGATGGGGTCACGCTTCTCTTTTCTTCTGCTAAGTGTCCTTCGTTTCTTTTTTCTTAAAAAAAAAAAAAAGGGGGGGGGGATAGGGGGAAGATTCTCCGAGCTTCTTACTTTACAATGAGTGTTTCGGTGTTTTGCGGGTCTTCCGACGCGCGTTGCCGGCATGCTGTACCGTTCCTTGCCCAGAGCATCCGAGACCGTGCACGCTCGAAAGCTGAGCATCTTCTACCTGGGAGAGAGAATCGTCATGCAGGGAACGGAGGAGGAGCTCGCGGCGAGTGACGAAGACCGAAAACACTTTTAGACCTCGAGCATGAGCCTGCGCTGTGGCACTGGCACGAAGTTTCGCAAGGCCCAGTACGTTGCAGCGTGGACACGTTTTTTCTAGGAGGAGGAGGAGGAAAGTTCCGAGCATGTTTTCAGCCTCGTCGTTCGCCGGGAGTTACATGCCGGGATTGCAGCGATTGGCTCTTGCGAGTGCGTAGCGGGAAACGCTCCAGATTTCTTAGTGTGAAGATGCGGAGGTGCGTGTCGAGGAGCATTTAAATAAATGGAGAGCGAGAGAGAAATTGAGCGTGACGTGATGGTGAACTTGAGATTACTACTCATGAGAAAGCACGGGCAAAAGTAGTGGGCTGAGAATACGGCCTTTGCACGAGTACATTTCTCGCAATACTACCGTTTTCTGGCAAGATACTCCGCCAGGTGATCTCGATCGCAAGAAGAGAATGTATAGAACTGGTTACGAAACGTGCATTTGCAGTGGGGAAAGGAAACGGGCGGAAGACGGAACATGACACCCGTGGATGCGTATATACCCGTATATATATATATATATATATATATATATATAGCGAGGCATGGTGGCAGGGGGGCCGAAGGCGTGGGGTATAACTGAGGAAAAGCAGGAAACCCTTGTTGGAAACAGCAACAACGGGTGGTTTATTCTTCGACGTTTCGGCCGGAGTCCGGCCTTCGTCAGGAAGAACTTTTTACAGATGAACGCGGGTGGTATTTATACAATGCTACGGTCGAGTCCAAGTTTCAAAAGCGGCGGGATGACGGCTGGAGTTTCCAAATGAGCGTAGGAAGAGTTCCAGATGGGCAAACGTTTATACAATGCTACGGGTAGGTCCATTCGAAAGCGCGGGGATGGACGGATTCTGGGCCTGTGGAAGAAGCCATGGTACAGGACCTGGATGGCGATGAAGACAACGGATCAGGACAAAGTTTCAAGGACAGCGGATGACGAAAAATTTCTGTGAGAAAGTGCTGGATAGCTTATTAATAAAGGCGGAAGAGTTGGACGTCGCCAAAGAAATCAATTTATGCCGTTAAGCCTTATCGTTTACTCGATGTATATGTATATACAAATATCCCACATGATGATGGGATAAGATCGTTAATGATAAACATGTACGTATCCACAAACAACATGGACACAGATGGACACGTCTGATGCTACTCTCGCGGGCATCTTAGAACTCAACACGTTCGAATTTAACAATAAATACTTTTAAAATGATTTAGCGGAGCGCGTCTGGAGAGCGCAAAATGGCCCCGAACATACGCAATGTATTCATGGGAAAATTAGAGTCTCAGTTCCTTTCTGAATGTCCCCTTAAAGCCGCCTAATATACAAAGGTTTTATAGATGATATATTTATCGTCTGGTGCCCACTGAGCTGGTGGACTTCATAGATCATTTAACGCTGCTCATCCGAGCATCCGCTTTACACATTCGTACTCTCAAACTGACCAAGCTTTAGACAGTAATGTTAAAATGAAAGAGGAAGGTAAACTCGCCACGAGCCTTCCTGCGGAAGCCAACAGATGGCAATAATACGCAAGTATCAAAGCGACCCGCCCACACCATTGCAGGAACAGCATTCCCTACAGCCAAGCTCATCATTTCAAACGAATTTGTTCCAAAGAGACAGACTGATGCGAGCAGCCAAAATTTAAAGTCAGTACGAGAAACAAAAATATGCACATGTAATCGACGATGCAATCAGAAAAGCCAAACAGCCAGACAAACCAGACCTTATAAATGGTAGCATCCACGCAAGCGACGCACAACGCACAAATCTCTACTCTAACTTGTGCATAGATCATCCTAATGTAAATAATATCTTAAGACGACATTATAACATTCTCGAACAAAGCGACGCCTTAAACGCGCGTTCCCATCCGCCCCTGGGGTAGTCCACAGACGATGCGTAAACTCAAAGGCCCATATTAAGCCTCTCGGATAAATTGTTGCGCCACCTAACGAATGTATGCCTTGCGCTTGCAGGATGTCTCGCCAGCAAACAGATACCTTTTCATTTGGCAAAACACCGCATCGCAGTTCTCAGTCAAATTAAGAGCGCTTAACGTACTCATCAGAATATCATCATCACTTCTTTGAGTACTTCGTATGCAAATGCAATACATAGGGCGAACTAAGACAGCATTTAATTTCTTGCTTCAATAATGCAAATCCACGCCATAAATCTTCCGACACTGCCTCTATCAAAACATCTCGCTCTCTCAAAACACTCATTTGATAAATTGTCAATGACATCCTAGAATCTGGATTTAAATCAAATCGCGAACGTGAACAGCGTGAATCCTACCTAATTTACCGATTCAATACAATTAAACAAGGAATAAATGAAAGCCCCGGAACTCTGGCATCGATTAAAATGCTATCCGACGAATAGCAACAGCGATGAGGGCATGCACTCAGGTCTACATGCCTTGTTGTTAGCAGTGGTACCTGTGTTTGTGGCCGGAACTGGACCATCAGCTTTTCTCTTTTATTTCCAGGTTTTGATATTCTTTTATTTCCTGGGTTTAGCATTTGTTCAACTTCAGGTTTGGATCATGCATGCTCCGGCTCACTTCCAGTAAGACCTTGGCGCCCCCTTTTTTTTTGAGACAGCGCACTTTAGTTTGCGCGTGTAACTTTTCGTCTGGCTGCGCGTTCTCGTCAGGTCACCCCTGCCCGCCCGGAACACAAAGCCACCCTGCGCCCTCTCTCAAGAAGCTTCGGCCGATCATCCCGCCGTTAACCCGAAACTTGGCTGACCGCCGGCTTCATACTCCACCGTGTACAGAACTGCACTGCGACTTCCCTCTGCGACTCCAGCCCGTCGTCGCCGAAATTTGGACCCGACCGTGGCATTGTATAAACGTTTCGCCCATCTGGAACTCTTCCTACGCTCATTTGAAACTCCAGCAACCGTCATCACACCGCTTTTGAAACTTGGACTCGACAAAGCCAGCATTGTATAAATACCCTTTGCGTTCATCGTAAAAGTTCTTCCCTGACGAAGAGGCGGACTCCGGCCGAAACGTCGAAGAATAAACCACCCGTTGTTGCTGTTTCCATCAAGGGTTTTGCTTTCCTCTCAGTTATATATATATATATATATATATATATATATATATATATATATATATTTATATATATATATATATATATATATATATATATCTCGTATTTACGTATATGTCGTATACACCAACTCATGTTTACAAACAAACCGGAGCGCGGAGCGCCCCTAGCGGACGCCACCGGCGCCGCGCATGCGCGATGGGGGTGTGGGCAACGAAGCTCGCCGTCGCCCATAAACACACCATTGAAATGCGATGTTGTCGGCGTCAGTGTGAGTCCCCCTGCCCTTTGTCGCGTTCGAATTGTTGGTTCTACGTCTTCCTGGCGATGTCTGACTATCTTGAGCGGCGTCAGCGAAATTACCGAGGCTCGTTACACCGCAAAACTTCGCGTGAATAATGTGACATGTGGCGATTCATTCCGCGTGGACGCCGCAGAATGCACGCTAAAGCCTGATTCGCATGATGAGATTTCGCTCGGAATTTTCAGTCGCGACGCCGCTCGGGCTGCAAAAGCGTGAACCGTAGCTGAGATGGTCGACGTCGATACTGAAAATCGCAAGCAGAATCGGACCAACTGAATTAGGCATAACAAGTCGGTGATGGTCACTGGTAACAATGATCAACATCTCCTTGTATCTACTGTTTACATCGAGCCTGCTTACCAACCTTCAAATTTAAGTCTTTTGAGGCCTGCACTTACTTCTTATCGCAAGTACCGGGCCAACATTTGGTCTACGGACCGGCGTCGTCTAAAAGAGCAGACGACAAGCAGAAACGTTTGAAAGAGCAGACGACAGTTCGAACAATCAGACGGCCGTTTGAACTTGAAGACGCACTGAACGTAGTCCGCAGGTGGTCCGCACAACTTGACGGTTTTCTGGCGTTCATGTTGGAACAAAACAAATAAATCTGATGACCCACAAGTATCCGTGAATTCAACCCGAAGTGCTTCCCGCCCAAGCAATCGTTGTCCGACGGCGTCTGCTTTTCCCTTTTCACGGCACATATCCAGATTCTCGGACGAACCGAGCACGTGAAAACTGACCTTCAAACCTTTCTCGACACTTTTGGTACGGCCCCAGTCGCGGCGTTTTGACGAGAAGGCAGGTTTTTGGTCTGGTTCCTTTCAAAACAACGCAGGAATACACGTCTGGCATGGGGACTTCTGCCCACAGCCCCAGACCGGAAGTGCGACCGACGCGCCACCACCGCGCCGTGACGTCACAGAGATGAGTTCGTGTATAGCCAATCCGTTTCATCGTGACTTTGATGGTCACGAAACATCACAATCTGAACTTGGAGGCAAGCAAACTGAAAGAATGAACGACACTTCTCACTCGGGTTTTCAGATTCTCACATTGAATTTTATTTTTTCGCTGGACGCTAGCCTGCCAATGGCAATAATGAAAAAGAAAGCAACTGGCGAGAGGCGGGACCTTGTTTTCGCAGGCGTTTTCAGATTGAAAACAACTTTCCCAGTGTGTCCGGCGAAAGACGAGACTGACGAACGATCGCCGGATCTACGAGGGAGCGAGCGAGCGGGCGCAACGTTACAAAGGGAAGACATTCATCAGTGCCACCAAACAAGAGAACGCACGGAGGACCGGGAAGGAGGTCACCGGAACCAGGCGCTCACTTTCGCTCCTCGCCCTTTTTTCAGCGCCAGCGCTGGTGTAGCAGACACGGCGGCCGGAAGCTGGCGGTGCGGTGGGAGCTGCGTGCTCGTGGGACCAGTCCACACGTCTATCTTTCGCCACGTGATCACGCTCTTGCGCGTTCCACACTTGCAGAAAGCGAGGGTCAGGTGATGAAAGGAAGGCGGTCGATTGTTCCGGCGGGCGTGTAGCTTCCACCGCACTGTCAGCTTAGATGTGCGCGAAGCATTAGCTCCGTTTCACCTCGGGGATGGACCTCGGTGGATGTTAGGAGCCGTCATGCACGCCGCCGCTGTGGGTGTCGTCGCCTGACCTTCGGGAAAAGCGCAGCGGCGACGCGTAGTCACGTGATCTTTTTGGCGGCGTTTGATTCGCTGGGACGGCCTCGTCGCGTCCACTGCGGTTCACGGTGAGATGGAACGGGAGTGTAAAACGAAGAAAGTGCTCTGGGTGAGGGGAGGGTGGTTCTTGGAAGGGAAGATATCAGAATGAGATCAGGCGGATCAGGCTGGCGGCCGTTTTTGTACATCGGCGCTTCTTGTGGCTTGGACTTGTGCGTTTGTAATCTCAGGCTCTGTCGTACTATCTGTTGGGGGGAGTAGGTAAGAACCCTCTCCCCGCGGGGAGTGTCCCGGAAGGAATCTTCACTCTCGTCTTGCGGGGCGGTTCCCAGCTTTTTCCTTTCTTTTTTTCCGCTTATTTGCGTCCGCATCGCTGCCGACATTATCTCCCTCTCTCTCTTTCTTTAATTTGTTCTTAGCCACCGGTTAAATATATTTTCTTTATGGTTTGCTTTGTTGTTTTAGATTACCGCGAATCGCGGTAAATAACACGCGCCATTTATGGCTACCGGGACTCCGGTTTTTCAAATAAATCAGGAAAAAAACAAGACTAAAAAACCTCAAGGACTATTTGTTGTTTCTTTTTTTTTTAAATTCATATACCAGTAACGAGAATTATATTTGTCCGATAAATGTGTATTTTCAAGAGAGTGAGCTTAATATGACGCGACGAGCTACTAATTGATTTCTTGGTAGTGTTCTTTGGACTCCCGCGACTGTGAATATGCTGTGAGAGGGTGACGATAGTGCTGACGCGAGGTGGCCGCCAGGGTCGTGAGATAGCCTGTACGGCCCTGTAGTGTTAAGTTAAAAGAAGGAAGGACGTCTTTTGTTCTAAGTTTGACGACCATTTTGACCGTTTTAATATTTCAGGTGACTCCGCGTGTTTTTGTCAGATGAAAATATAAGCCGAGCTTCATCTCTGTAGAAAATGTGACTCCCAGTACTTGGTGAATGCGCACATTCCTCAGGTGTTAAGCTTTACGCCGCTGAATGATTTCATTTCGAACACTTAGTTGCTATACTACATTACATCGATTACGCGTGCCTTCTTCACGTCTCGGCCCATTTGATTGGTGTTAGTCCTCTTTTAATGGACCCGAATCAGTATGTTACGTCCTACAGGGCAGATAGTGTATCCCGACCTGTTCAAGAGTAGGGAAAGGAGGAACGGGGGAATCCCTGCCCTTCTACTTCCGTTCCTCCTTTCCCTCCTCTCGAACAGGTTGGCATACACTCAACATATCCCCCTTAGCTAGCGACCGTGACGCCCCAAGCGGTTAACTTGAGAACTACACGGATGGGGACAACAAATACAATGACTCAGCGCTCGGCCGACATAACCGAACGCGGCGTCAGCGTTCGGCTGGAGTTCGTGTTCTCCGGTGAGGGGGAGGAGGGGCTCTTTCGTTTCCACTCCGGCCTGCATGAACAGCTGCAGCACAAAAGCCGAAGTGGGTCAAGCTCGCATTCTCTGAGGATAGATCCGGCACTTAACGTCGCTTCGTCTATTGTTAGTATTTTTTACATTAAACTGTGCCAAGATGACATGGACATGCCCATAAAGCCTCTGGGCATGTGCACAGGCCTTGTGTTGAGTAAACACCGAGTATGGGGACAACAAACAGGTCAGAGTTCGATCTCCTGCCCAGTACTGCACGGTTTTAAGGAGACAGCGATCGGACTTGCAAAAAACTCTTCTCCGAAACGGTTTCCTGCTTCATCATTTTTAAGGATGCTTATATTTCTGTTTTCGAACGGTTAATGACAAGTAAAGCGATTTCGATACGGGGCGTGAGGCGGATAAGACGAGTCTGCGCATGATCGGGCCGAGTTATGGCCCTCAGGGGGCGCCACCGTTTCTGGGCGGGGCCGACCGCGCGCGTTGTCTGCGATTGACCCCGGAAGCAGAAGATGGCGGCGTCTCTGTCCGTCGTCTGCTTCACTTGGCAGGACACCGCCTTTCCTACTTTTTTTTTCTTTTTCCCTCACTTCGTTGATTTTTTCGCTTTGTTCTGATAAGTTTTTTTTTCTTCTTCTTCTCTTCTGTTTTGTGGCTTCCTCGGCTGCCCCCTTTGTTCCTCGTTCATGGTTCGGACGGCTGTCATAAAAGCAGATCGGATAGATCGTTTTGTGTCTGAAACGATGTCCACTGTTCGGGTGGGGTTCGGGGCGGCCTTCCCCGTCTTCCCTCGCGAGTCCGTCTGCTGGGTCGGACAGGTCGCCATCTTGAATCTCGTTGATGGTCCCCGTGCTTTCCGGACGGTCCTTTTAACGGTGCACGCGCGAGTCTTGGCGACAGGCTGTCGCTCGCTTCCGGTCGACGAGGCTGCCGGTAGCTCTCTCTTCTGGGTGCGATCGTCCGTGAGCGTCGCGCGTGCTTTGACTGCGCCTGTACGACGTCACGCATCGGCGCTAAAGGTCGCTGAGGGAGGAGGGCCAGTTATTTAGATTAATTGTGTCTAAAAGAGGTGGAACAAAGATCTGAGGGACCATAAAGGAAAACCACCTGCTAGATAAATAAAAAAAATAAATAAATAAAGGACGTGCGGTTCCGGTGGAACAGTTCCAAACTGTTTATTCTCATGGATGGGTGGATGAATGAATGGGGCTGAACTATTTTATTTTAGTGGCGTCTGGCGCCACCTGGCCAAAGCTTTTATTTTAACAATTAAGTAACTTCCGCAGTAATGTGGAGCGTTTTGCTAGTTGCTAAGGTGACATCATATTAAAAACAACTCACAAGCAGTGAGGATTTCGAGAAGAGAACACAGAGCGCTGACTCCCGACTAATGTATTCTAAAATAAAGAGGAAGACGAGGCACGAGAAGTGAAACACCTCATTCGTGCATCACTGGATTTTAAGCAGTGTTAAAGTGCGGGCGAGCTGGTAATGAATCGACATTTTGTAGACCCTGAGACGGGGAACAATTAAAGACGGACGAAGACAGCAAAATCTCAAATCTTATATTTATGGTGCGTGTGTTTCATTTCTGATGCCTCGTCTTCCTCTTTATTTTACAATACTTCAGTTGGAAGTCAGCGCATTGTGTTCTTTTTTTAACTCCATGTGCGCTGTTTTTAATATAATAATAACCAACTTCCGACTAAAAAAAGCAAAACTCGTAAGCCTAGATTTTTAATAGTGTACTTCGAGGCAGGCGACGCCACCCAGCGGGAAAGATGTGAAGGAAAGGAGCGAAGACCTACCGCGTATGCAAGTGCGTAGCGAAAACTAGGCTTGGCCTACCGGCCGATGGGGGAAACAAAAGGGAGTTATCGTAGATCGTTTTTCTTACTCCGCTACGCTCTCCGCAAAGAAGACGCCGCTAGCGCTCATGCACGCAGCTGGCCTTGACTGCAGAGTTCCGGATGTCGTAGCGGTTTGCGGAGAGCGTTGCGTGACGGAAGAAACGACCTACGGAATACCGTGTATGGGAAGCGTGCGACAAGACAGAGGCGTCCTGCTGCGGCTTCCAGCAGAGTCGTTTGGCGGGAACATCAGTTGGATCGGCGCGCCCACTTAGGTGTCGCACGCTCTCTATTATCACTCCACAACCAATCAGATTGCGGCATTATTGTCGCACGCTTTCATCATCGCTCATGCAGCCAATCAGATTGCGGTGTTACTAATTATGAAGTCCCAAGAAGCGAATCAGGCGGAGCATGAACATAATATGCCCTGCCGTTCTCACTGAACAAAGAACTGCAGGGCTTATTATATTCATGCGCTGCCTGATTGCTTCTTCGGCCTTCAGAATGAGTAACGCCGCAATCTGATTGGCTGCGAAGTGATAATGAGAAGCGTGCGACAAGACAGTGGCGCCGCGGTGTGGTTCCCAACAGAGCCGTTTGGCGGGAACATCAGTTGGATTGACGCGCCCCCTTTAGGTGCCGCACGCTCCCTATACGCTTGGAATCGTGCACGTCGAATAAACTGGCGAACGCAAGGGCCACGATTATAGACTATGCCAGGGCCAAGGAACTTCTACTGCGTTGTGGTATTGGGCGGGACTTTACACGGGCATGTTTGAATAGCGTCGCCGCACCGGTCGAGTTTGCGGAGAGGAAGGTTATCGGGTCTCTTCATGGCTTACACCTGCGTCACGTCTGCGACCTTTGTGAAGGACCTTGCTGCTACGGGCGTTTATTCTAAAGTTTACATTTCGCATCACCTGATTTTTTTTTTTCTCGGCAAGAACAAGTTGGAATGACCATTGGTTCGGTGCGAGGACGTGACTTGTGATCCATGTTTAATATTTAATCCGCCTTAAATGGCTCTTTGCGCGGTTGGCATTGTGTTGGACGTAGTGATCTTTGAGGGTCGATTGAACATGTTACGTATCTACGCACTAAAGACGAGAAAATGTACCCTTCCTAACAAATATGTCCAAATCCACTTTTTTTCTTTTTTAACACACGCATTGTGTAAATTTTTTGTGGTCCATTTCGGTAGCTATCCACGAGCTCGTCAATGACGCTCGCCAGCCAGCCCTCAAAAGCGACCGCCTTGTTGGGCGGAAGGATCGGATATCCATCGTCACAAAAGAAGAAACAAAGACTGCGTACCGCTGTCTCTCTCTACACTGATAACGAGAACCGGAGGCTTCACGCCCCAGGACTTGTGCACTCCCGCGACAATGTGGAGTGCCGCACTTGAGTTTCCTTGGCCGTTCATCAGCTAATTGGACGACACTATCCCATCGCGAGTCCTTCGAGTTATCTCCGCACGTGTATTGCTGATTGGAAACGACTCTTCTCCCTTTTTCTTTTCTTTTTTTTCTTCATTTATGTAGCGCGGGGTTTAGCACGCGTAAAGGTGAACACATTGCAAGACATACCTACACTAAACGAAGAAGAAATAAAGTATATGAGTTTGATTTTTGAGGAACACGGAGACAGCCAATTATGGCGAAGAATAGAAGGACCTCAGCGAATGACGATGCTCGGATGACGATTATATAAAAAAAGTCAAATCGCTAAGCAATTGTGTTGCATACGTGAAACGTTCCCTTCACAAACGTTTAGGGATAGAAATTCCAGACGCCAGACGCCTACATTCATGGCGCTATTCATCAAGTAATCTAACGCGTACCATGCGTACACTTGATAGTTGTTCCTAGAATGAAGCAATAGTGCCACTAATTGCACTAATAAACTTGGTGATCATCCAGAGCCTTCCGTACTCTCGAGCTCCTCTCCCTCAGTGCGCACTGGTGGTAAAGCTCCTCCTGGCCTACTTCACCCCTCCTCGCCTGCCCCTCTGGTCACATGCTCACCTCGTTACCCAATCAGCGTGGAGCACCTTCTTTCTCCTCTCCCACCCGTCAACCAATCAGTGTCGAGCCTCGCGGCCATGCTTTTATCCGGGCTTCACTTTTGGGCTTCACGAAATGCCGAACACATAGCCAGTAGCCTCGTTTACATGAAAGCGACTTCAGCGTCATCGACTCCACTCGTTCTTCGAACGAAGCCGACGCGGCAACGTTTACATGAATGCGCACCAAGCCCTACACGAAGGTGGCGCCACGCCGTGTCAAAGCTCGAAGTTATGCAGTTCCGGCACCTGCAGCCGCACCACGTTTTCCGGTGCATCGCTCGTGGAGGCCTTTCGACGCGTTCAGTGAACGTAAAGATCGTGCCCGCTGTCTTCGGTGCTGTGGAAGAAGTTACGAGACGGAAGAAACATCAAAACCCAAGCGTTTAGGGCTCCAGGCCGGGCCGCCGGGTCACTCTGGACCAGAGGCGACGTGTGTGCGCACGCTTTGAGGACGCCTCCGCGCTTCGCCGCGCCAGACCTCGCCGATCGCGGATGGACCAACCGAACCCCGAGTCCGAAAGGCTCCTGCGCAGCCAGGGACGGCACCGAGGTAGGAGCTGCTCGTTCTGCGCTACCATGCAGTGCTCTACAGTGCTCGGAGCTCTCGGTGTCGTTCGTGCTTGCGCCGAAGCCTTTGGGACCCCTTCGGACGCGCAAGTCGTACTTCGCAAGGCTTGGACGGGGCCGCCCTCACCGAGCAGCTCCGCTATATTCCGCTTACTTATGATGGCAATAAAAGCTCGCGTTTGTTCTCGGGGAAAAATTGCGGGCGACCATACGGGACCGCTCTCCGCGCCGCCGACGAGGTTGGCCGCCGCCATGTTCTCAGCTGTTCACTCGCTCCCGCAGCGAGCGCCTTCCCATAATCCTCCCCGTTCCAAAATGCGATGCGACCTCCGTTTACATGGGCTGAATGAATGCGCACTCGCCATCTCGATCCACCTCTGTCTAGCGACTTGAATGCGATGCGCTTTCTTTGCGCATTATGCCGTTTACATGACCGCATTGAATGCGACAACTGGATTCGATGCGACTAAGTCGCATTCATGTAAACGCGGCTAGTGAGCGTTCACGTTAAAAAAAGTTCCACCCGCGCATTGTTCCTGCGCAGATCACATTTTTCTGGTCGTATTCCGGGCGTCGTCGCTGATGGAAGCCCTTCAATTGTCCGCCGTGATTGGCTGTCCCTGTGTTCTGCAGGAAAGTGAACTCACAGGCCATTTTTTACAATGTACTTGTTTTTAGCAAAAAAAAAAAAATGCAGTCCGCGTAAGGACGTTGGTCGTGTATCAGTCAATGTCGTGGTCGTCATGATTCGCTTTACATGGATGTGACAGCAGCGCAGCGAAATGAGAAAGAACCAATCACACGCGCTCAGTCCCTCTGCTACTTCCACCCAATCACAATCGTCATATCTCGATTCGAGCTATGTCGCATTCATGTATTTGCGGCTAGGGCGTCGACGTCTGCGAACGGGATTTCTTCCTTGCAATTTGATTGGCTCGCGATGAGCGAAAATTTATTTCCTGTGGTATGTATAGAAACGCCGTGTCGGACTGATCCCGCTCGCTGCTTGGGTTTCGTTCGAGTTTCGGCGGTCGAATTCGCCCGCTTTTGACGCGAACTGCCGCATATATGAACGTGTACCATTACACCCGGCGTTCCTGCGATTCGAAAGGCAGCCCCAGCATACATGCAATACTGAAGATATGAGCAGGGTAGTGGGCAATCGCGATATCAACCCAGCAAGGAGAACTATCCATGAAATGGACGAGAAAGAAACCGATTACAAGTTGAAGGAGTTCAAACAAGTGCACGAAAAATACAAACAAACAAAAAAAATCCTGTTTTGGGAGACTCATCAAAAATGAATTGGAGAAACTCGGAAGACCAACGAATGTCGGAGTTTGAACAGGAGTCTCTGAGAGGGAGAAGAGAGGAGAGAATCAGAAACGAGTTTGAATAGTTGAGCCGACGTTCATAACGAAGAAAAACATTCACTACAGAGCATAGACAGTTTGAAATGCTCCGAACACGCACGCCTTTGTCAACGACGGATTTGGAGACTTGTTCCGACGAAATTCCCTTCCCTTCGAAAGCGCACAATAATGATGAGACGTTGCCGAGTGCATTTTGTTACCTTTCGTTCGCCGAGCTGAAGGGAAAGGAACGTTCGGCCGTAAGCCTTTTGCGGCTTATGGCGGAAAGCCTCGTAGCCCAAGTTCCTTCCTCGACTGGTTCCCCTTTGTAAGGATCGGCAATGGTTTGGGGAAACAAGCGCGCCAGAGGAATGACGAGACACGAAACATAG
Organism: Ixodes ricinus; assembly: GCA_037355805.1. Lineage (NCBI taxonomy): Eukaryota > Metazoa > Arthropoda > Arachnida > Ixodida > Ixodidae > Ixodes > Ixodes ricinus. The sequence goes on from JAZHYW010033644.1 coordinate 146,362, forward strand.
CAACTTTTGTACGTGATCGCCCAAGGATGGTGCATAGTCCCCCTCCGCTCAAGAGGAAAACATTATAGAGTGAACACGTATATGATGCTCATGCTGCGTCACAGCAGAGATGCGAAGGTTATTTCCCATAGATTGTCGTATCACTCTTTCTCTCTCTTTTGCGTGCTCAAAAAATAGGGTGCAAGTTTCTAAATCGGAGGCACCGTGGAGCCGTACGAGGCCATCGGGTTGTGATCGAGTGATCGAAACGGCAAAACACAGGGTCGGCCGTTTTTGTCGTTCATCCGATGTTAAGATGTCCATCTTAAACTAACGTCTCAAGGGCTTGCGTTTTGTACTCGGAAGTTCAAGAAACTTCTTCGATTTTCCACAATCGGAAAGCAAGTTACTTTTTTTTTTCAAAACAAGATCTCTGCTATACTCCGTCTCATCCTACGATGGACTAAAGCCCAATGCTACGGGTCGCTGGGTCAAATCACGAGACTCTTAGAAACCACGTGGTATATTTGCTCCGTCGTACGTGTCAGTGCGCCAAGACGCGTCATGCGGAGGCGAGGTTTTCGTCTGTTTATCGAGCACTCGCTGGGGTTCCGGTTGCTTGCTACTACTGAAGGCTACTGAATGGATTAAACACCGTCTGGAAGCGATGTGGCGAAGAGAACCCGAGATCAGAACCAGTGGCCATTAATAAGAAATGAAAATGAGTTGGCTCGAATGTACGAAACGGGAGCGTATGTACGAACCACGTGCGAAAGCGAGATGCATGTCCGGCAGTGTTGGCGGTAACGCGTTACAAGTAACGGCGTTACCGGTAACGCGTTACTTTTTTGGTAACATAGTAACGTACTCGTTACTTTCCCAAAGAGGTAACGGGTAACGTACTTATGTTACTTATTTTTAGTAACGTGTAACGAAATTACGTTACGTTATTTTACTTCCTAAAACATAAAAAAAATTAAATTTCATTTTTTTTTGTGTGTTTTAAGTGCCCAGTCATAAATTCCTTAGTCAAAAAATGTCGCTGTCCTCCACATCGAGCGCATCCGTTGAACGCCTATTTAGCGTAGGCGCGGACGTGTTTACCAAGAAGCGAGGTAGAATGTCAGATGCCAACTTCGAAATTCAGCTGTTGCTGAAGTACAACAGCGGAGTATGCTTCGGGTAACGGAGGAACTTGTTCACAGCAACTATCTGTACTTCGACATGTTGTGAATAAAATATATTCAAAGTTTCAATCTCGGCTGGTCTTAATTTCTGTGCTAATGAGGGGGACGGTTCTTCTTTAAAGTTCCGTGCCAACATGTTATAAATCAGCTTCATATATACTTCCGCGTTTTTTCTTGTAACTATTCGGGTGAAACCCTAAAAAAGAGAGGGTAATTAAGTTTCCGCATGCACATATTTTAGCTATGGCGCTTACGCACATATCAAACGTCGAAACAGCAAATGTTTTAGTTCGTGAATAAAAAGTAACGCAACAGTAACGTGCGTTACTTTTTATCAGTAACGGTAACGGTAACGCGTTCCTTTTATTTTGAGATAACGTAGGTCGGTAACGCGTTACTTTTATTTGCAAGTAACGAGTAACGTATTTAGTTACTTTTTTCGGTAACGCCTACAACACTGATGTCCGGGTACGCGCAGAAATATTTGTATCTGTTGTCACTGTTGCCTGCGCGCCCTCCAACTTCTTCAAACGGTTGACATGTTTAGGAAATACATCTTGAATGGTTATGAAACTTAATACCATGTATCTTTATTTCACCAATATAAAATAGCCCGCTATCACAACAGATAACTATACGTGCGAGATTAGTGCTCTTCGTACTCTGCGTTTCGGAATTTCTGTCGCGCACTCTTTTGCGATGCGGATACAAGCTTTTCTGAGGTAGTGCTCCGCCCGCCAGCCTTTGGGCCCTAGTCCATCGTAGGGTGAGACGGAGTATATACTATTTTCGAATATTTTTGCATGCCGAAGTCACTTCCCAAATATGCATTTGCTTTTGGGAAAGAAAGTGACTTTTCCTTTTGTTTGCGTGTGTGTCAAGCTCCTGGTTACGTGTTATGAACTCCGTTAGAGGCTATGACGTAAGCATTTTTGGATTATTTAGAGAGATAACTGTATCAGTTTGATTGGACGATAGACGTTAATACCTCGTGGCTTCAGTTAAAAAAAAAAAACACTTACCCGTTGTCTTGAACGATTTGTTAAAAAAGAAATTAAAATGAAAAATCGTGCAAAAAGGTAACTCTCATGCAAATAAAAAAATCGACTAACAAAAAAATTGGAACCAGAAACTAGGCTGATATTCTCCCTCGGAATCCGAAAGATGAGTTTGCGCGAGCGAAGGAAAGATACTGCACGGAAACTAACGCGATTCGTGAAACCATCGCCAGGGACGTTTTGGCGTTACATGTGGTCTCCCATCTGAGAGTCGTCAAAGCATGTGCATTTGAACGGCGAAGTCGTGTCTAATCCTAATGAGATTTCGGTACTTCATCGTTCGTGAACGTTCGCGTTTTCAACATTGTAGAGGTTATCAGGAACCCGTCCCTCTAACGGCCATTATGCAAAAGGTACGATATGGCCGGTTAGTAGAGCGAGATATTAGGGAGTTTTAGCAGGTCGTTTCCACACGAACGGTTCGCCCTCCAACGCATCGGCGACGCCACTGCGCATGCGCGCGCGAGTCGTTCGGGACGTCGGGAGGCTCTTCTCGTTCGTTTCTCCCATTCCAGCCGCTGGAGTCGTCACCGGAACGCAGCCAGCACCGTTCACGACTCGGGTAAAAACAAAGATGGCGGTCGGTTCGGCGACTGCCTTCGCCGACCCAGCCGAGCGTTAGGCTTAGGACAGCGGGAGGAGATTTGCCGTCCTGTTAGTCTGCTTCATTTGAGAGGTTGAACCAAATCATTTCGAGGACTGCTCACAATGGTAAGCGATCGTGAATGCTGTAAACAACGCATGCTAGTAAATTTTTGCGATCTGCGGGCAGACTAGCTGCCGTGGCGACCGCGAGCAGACGAAATGATTTGGTTCGACGGCACACAACGTGAACGATCGTTCAAGTTCAGGATGACGGAGACACACCACATACCTTTACGGTCGTTTAGATACTTTTTACTCCATCTAGCTTCGCAGTTCTTGAAATTCCGACCGGCAAATGTTGCATCGGCCGTCTTGTTTACATCAGTCGCACGCCGGAAACACGAGCCGCCACCCGCCACCACGGTGTCCGCCACGGATTTACACGTTGCAGAATGTTTCACATGCTCACTAGAAGATGGCGCCACCGTTAAGCCCTATCATCATCATCGTTTACACGGTCGCGCAACTTTCACGATTCGCTAAAGTATGTCAAATTTCACGTACGGTTTCACGGAACGGACCAGCTGTACCGTTCGTGATTTCGGAACCGTGTGCTTGAAAAACGACTTGCTAAAACTCCCTATTAGGGAGTTTTAGTAGACCGTGTTTCCCCCTCCGCTAACCCTCCGCAACGAAGAAACCTCCACTGCGCCTGCGTGCCGATGGCCTTGGCTGTAGAGTTCCGGGTGGCGGAGGGGCTGAGGGTGAGGGGGGGGGGAAGACACGGTCAACTAAAGTCGCTATTATCGAGTTTTAGTAGACCGTGTTTCCCCTCCGCTCAGCCCCTCCGCTACCCGGAACTCCACAGCCAAGGCCATCGGCACGCAGGCGCAGTAGTGGTTCCTTCGTAGCGGAGGGCTAGCGGAGGGAAACACGGTCTACTAAAATAGCGAGGTTTTAGTAGACCGTGTTTCTTCCTCCGCTAAGCCCCTCCACTAGCTGGAGCTCTACAGCCAAGGCCGTCGGCGCGCAGGCGCAGTGGCGGTTTCTTCGAAGCGGAGGGTTAGCGCGGAGGGGAAACACGGTCTACTAAAACTCCCTTATGCTGCGAGGATGAGGAACAAACATTCGCCTCTTCCATCAGCAGTTAGTATTGCTCTGGGCATGATTATATTTTCGACATTTCGAATTGTCTTAGTCACTTAAAGGAAGGCAGGGCATGGCGAACGTCGAGCATCTCATTATCGCTCTTCAGCCAATTAGATTGCGGCATCAGCCGATAAGAACGCTGAAGAACCAATGAGAAAGCAGGAACTGGGAACTTCATTGCGTTTCTTAAATGGGTACGGAAACGAAAATTGAAATATTCAAATTTCGTTCGGAAATGAGTCAAGCATGACGGATAATAACCGTAAATGATAATCGCACGTTTGTATTTTGTACGACTGGCTATAGTTTTCGTTCCGAGCGGTGCACTCGAGCAAGCGCTCGAAGAGAAGCGAAAGGAGAGCGCGACGCGCCATACAATATCCGGCGCAAAATGTCACGTTTAAGATCGTTTACTTAGGTTTAAATTAAGTTTTCCTGTGCCTTTCAACGAAAGGCTGGTGTTTGGTTATGGTGCAACATGCGACACATTTTAGCTAGACACTGAGCGCTGGAATTTTGTTTCCGTACCCCTTTAAGCTAGCGGCGACTGTGTATACATATATAGATCAGTCTTGTACACGTTACTAAAAAAAGTAATCGATTACAATTACTATTACTCTTGGCTAAAAAGTATTCGATTAGATTACTTGATTACTCGACGGCAAAAGTAATTGGACATTACTTAAAGAAGTAATCGTTACTTTTCCGATTACTTTATTGTGTGAAGACACATCTTTAGCGCTCATAACAATGAACTACTTCCAACCTATATTTCACATTTGCACAAGTATTGAAGAAGAAAAACTGGTTCCCTCTTCGTGGTCGTTGCACCTTCACAATACGGACACAAGCATAGAATTCGTTTGAAGAAGTTTAATGATTTGGGCGTTCGCCAGTGTGTGTGTGTGTGGGGGGGGGGGGGGGGGTTCTAGATTCTGTTAAGCTTGAGCAAGGGTTGTCGCTCAAAGTTTGCGTCACTCATTTTATTATTCACATGTGGATGAGCTCGCATGTTATACAAAAGAGCAGCAGCTCCAGGATTTGAAACGTATCATGTGTAGTATCCATTAGCGGAAGAGATCGCCCCGACCACTTCTCAACTCGAAACATTGCTTGTCACAAAGACCACGTAGGGGAAATGGGGAAATATTTCAAATGGCTTTGTTATATTTTGCATCCGCTTTAGGCATTCTTCGGTTCTGGTTCTCCTACGGGCTGCGAGTAGGTACCCTAAGCAGGATTTTTTTATTTCATTTCTGTGTGTGTGTGCGTGAGGGGGCTAGTTTGAACGAAGGACTTACAAAGCTACATTCTGCTCCCTCAAACTTCGCCCTGAATGGCCTTTGTCACGCACTGTGGCTTCCTGTGGCTTCCTACTCCCAATCCCAGCTCGAAAAAAAAAAAAAAAAAAGACGGACATTCCACAAAACTGTACATAGAAAGGGATTGACCTCGTTTCCTAAGCTCCGCAAAAATCTTTTTTGTTTCCGTTCGAAAAAAAAAGCAAATTTTATTTTTGTCATTTTAGAAAAAACTGGCGTGTGCCGGGGGGGGGGGGGGGGTCCCGTGGAAAAATAGTAACGGTTACAAGTAATTTTATTACTTCAAAAAGTAATCAGATTACTCTTGTGATTACTGCCTAATAAAAGTAATCAACTGATTACAAAATTACTCCAAAAGTAATCGATTACAAGTAATTTGATTACTTGTAATGCGTACGGTACAAGTCTGATATAGATCAATCTATATATAGACAAATGCATTTGCAAGCGGTACGACGTTCGGCGTTTCTTTTCCGATGCGTGCATGGGCGTGTGGATGGCGTGACTCTCCTCTGGAAACTGTGCGGCTGCTGCGCTTCCATCCCAGAATGGCCTTTTCGTTCGTTCCGCCCACGCCATGGTCTCTTTCTATTTCGCTCTTTCGTCTCCGTGTAACTGCGTCGTTTTCCACCGTGCGTGTGGTACTGCGCTTACGCTTCGCCGTGTTCTGGTTTGGGGGAGGGGTCCCGTTGTACCCGACACGTTCATCGGTTCTTGCGCAACGAAAGAAGGCAACGCAATATAGAATTCGCTGGATTTTTTATTTGTTTTCGAGAAAATTACGGGTTGGTGCACAACTCGCAGAGGCCGGATCGGACCGCTTAGATTCTCCGAAAAATTTTAGTTTTTAGAGATTTTAGTATGTCGTTCCTCTGATTCCGATAACGATACCTTATACCTTACCGACAACCTTTGCGCACGCATCGTATCGTCGTCGGGTATCGTTATCGGAGGTACCGGAACGATATGCTAAAACTCTCTACTGGATCGGGCTTCTTTTTTGTTTTGTATTTTGATGTTTCGTCATTTAGTGCGAAGAACGTCGGCGCGGAAGTTTGACGATTCTACAAAACGTTTTTGGGTCGTCGTCGGTAATATTCTGCACAAAGTTTCTCGGAATTTGTTCTGGGGAGATAGCACGAAAGTTCAGTAATTTTCTTTGCGTGTTTTTTTTTATTGCTTGTTTTGATTTGGGTAGTCGATAGCAGACATCATGCGTAAGTTTAACCTCGAATCAAAGTTAATACTGTTTTTTTTTTTGAAATTATTTTAACACATTGATACCGACTTAAAAGAAAATGATAAATAAAAAAAAAAAAACTAAGCCTGTTTTTTAAATATATATATTGGTTTCCTTCGTGGCGTACAGGTGCCGCCACCATCTCTGGAGCGAAAAATGTAGGATTTGAACCTTGGGTGGCTCCTTCCCCAAGCAATGCTTGCAGCGTCGTTCGTATAATCGGTTGCCTCGCGACGTAAAACCTGATTTCCATTAAAACAAACACCCCATTATTTCCTTTCAAAACTAATTTTGTGGCCTTCGTTGGAATGCTCTGAAATTTTGTGGCCTTCATTGGAATACTCTGAAATTTTGTTTTCTCCTCGGGTTACACGATATGTTAATTTGTTTCTCACTTACAGAGGGGCTCTTTCGAGTTTAGTTGGTTCTTGATCAATTGTACGAAAGCGAGGAAAATGCCGAGATTAACTTCTTTGTCATAACGCACGGAATAAAGATACAGAATAAATCTTTTTTTGTTTTAGATGCTTAAACGTTTTGATGCTTCGTATATTTGACCTCTTCAAAGGAGCTGCAAAAACGATGGAGCTTTCGAGGTGAGACGTCGCTTCCTCTCTGGCATGGCTAGAGTCGTGACCGAGCTGACGCCGCATTCCTCTACTCAGGTCTTATGGTTTCAGCTGAATATCTGTTTCCGTGCAGGTACTTGACTTCGCAGCGAAAATAAACCGGTGGTTGTCCCCTATCCAAGCAACTTATAATGTGTTTCCTTAATAGGAATGGAGAAAAAGGGGGGGGGCTGTCAAGAGGTATTTTGATTTGAACTTCGAGGCTACGACAATGTCACTCCTTGTGTAGTCCCGTACGAGCCCTCAAGGTGTTAGTGAGGATGGCGATGATGATGATGAGCCCGTCAAAGCTGCGTGACGACAGAAGAGGTAAAAACTCGCAGGGCGAGATCGAAAGTGGAGGGAATAGGGACCCAAATTAATAACAACAAAGGGAAGATAGGAAAACGGGGACATTAGAACAACATGACGAATTACAGGAAGGCAGACGGAGAACAAAAAAGCGCAAAAAGCTCATGGGATGTGCCTCGCTCTGGTAACTCCTGGCTAATGAGGCGAGGCTGGGCGAAGATGTTGGAGGTGTTCCGATGTCCTGGCGACATCCCGCTCAGTCTTCTCGCTTGATCGTGGCTTCGACTCTCTCGCTGTTGGCATGGGAGGATCGCAGAGCAGCGCGTTCGTACTTATACTTGATGTTAGGATGCCGCCGATGACTTCGTTTAGTTTGAGCAAAGGTTTGAGGCTACGTTATAAGTTATAACTGAGGGAGAAGAGGAGATGGGAGTGCCGAGCTCTGATTGGAAGGCTCAGTGGGTACACGCAAAGGCTATACCTGCCCTTGTCCCTTTCCCGGCCAGCCGGAAAAATTAACTATTCGTTTTTTTTTTCTGATGTTTCATTAGACTTTTAGTTGTGAGTAAGCGCTTGTGTCGTACTGTGCTCTTTGTGCGCCGGCGTTGTCTGTAACCGTCTGTAGCAGAAAACAAAAATGAAAGACGTTTACAAATCCCTGTAACACGAAATTAGAACGCAGCTCTTGAGGAGGAGGAGGGGACGGTATGTCCCTCCTCCTCCTCCTCTCCTCTCTCATCCTCCCCTCCTCCTTCTCCTCCATACCCTGCCCTCCTCCCACACTGTCCCCGCCAAATTTAGCTGAAAAATTGACGCCACGTGACCTCCACACCAATTCAGTTTCCCCGCTAAATTCTGAATTGGTGTTGAGGTCACGGGCGTCAGTTTTTCAGCTAAACTTAGCGGGGAAAGTGTGGGAGGAGGGGAGGGTAGTGGAGGAGAAGGAGGAGGGGAGGAGGTGGAAAGGAGGAGGGGCATATCCTCCCCTCCGTACCCTCCCTTCCTCCTCCTCAAGAGCTGCGCTCTAATTTCGCGTTACAGAGATTTGTAAACATCTTTCCTTTTTGTCCTGGTTTTTGTGCGCTTTTTATTTCATAATGAACCACTACCACTAACTAGCCCTGCTTTCAACCTCGCTGTTGCCTCTGCTCATTGCCTCCCTCCAATCAGGGTGAACAAGAACGTCGTCTGCTCCTGGCGCAATGCCTCGCGTTCGAACGCCTTAGAGCACTGAGACGAAGGCATCTAGCCACTGTCCTTCCAATGAGAGCTCGGTGCTCTGAAGTCCCCACGCGCTCTCATCTCCTCTCACTCGGTTTCTCACCGTATACTTGGGGACAACTTTCTGCGGCATGGAAGTCAAAGCTATAGGCACGCGCACTCTTCATCCTTTCTCAAGTGCCACGGGAAGTCGCCCCTGAGTAAAGTCAGCTCGTTGCGTCATACCGACCTACTGCGACTCCTCCAGTCTTGTCGAGAAGGCTATCCATTCACGCTCAAACTGGTTCGGCTGTGCCTTTGCGGAATTTACGGGCAAATGGGTTCGGGTGATGAGAGGCGATGGAAGGCTGTCGAGTGCATCCAAGGCTCGAGGTCGACGAGGCCGTCGAGTCCATCCACTCTGGGAATGTAAACGTATAGAGTCAGAACCGCGACAGCCTCTTCCTCTTGAGCTTCTGCCGATGGGCATCTAATTTTATTTCTAATCGATCTGTTCTTACGGTGATTTCCGGGAGTGAGCATCAGTTACAAGTGGGTCAGTGCCTCGGTAAGGGCGAGACGTGCAAGACGTAGAAACAACAAATAAACTACGTTTCTGTTGGGGATAAAAACACGCGTAGCTTTCCCCAAACACTGTAATGTCCAGAAACGTGCGTTGTCTCGTCCTGTAAGGGTTCGTTTTGCTTTGTTTCCTTGCGTGTATATGAATGGCATCAGTCACAATTCGTAATGCCACTTTGTTTCCTTTTAAGGCAGAATTTCTTTCTAACGAGATACTAACTCCATGGCGTGCGTGACACGTCGCTCGAGGGCAGGCCACGTGACGTCAGTGTCTTGTTACTCGCTGTGCGAAATCGCGGTGTCGCGTGACGTCGCAGTAACGTTACTGGTTGTGAGGCATGTCTGGCGTCACGTCTCTAACGTAAGGTCACGTAACACCACGACTTCACGCCGTGATGTCGGTTAACGTCACGCGGCACCACAATTTCACGCAGTGACGTCATATAATTAATGAAAGTGCGACAGAGAAAAAGAAAACACATGAAAATCCAGCTTTTCTTATACATTGCTAATTCTTCATATCTGAGCTATTATAGATCAAAATACATATATCTTCTTTTCTTTTTTCTCTGCAACGATCAAATAACAGATTGGCTTAGTTTCTGTGGCTGTAAATAAAAATATAATGTAACGGGGGATTGTCTTCGAACCCACATTCGAATTTCCTTCGGTTTCTTTCGACGGGGTAATACGACATTGGACCTGCGTAATCTGAAACCCCGAGACACGGGAGATAAAATAACGTAGCGAGACGACACAAAATCGTCTTTGTAATTTGGATCTCGTTTTAACGTCCTTTGAGGATGAGTTACCTGCCGCCGGGGTCACGCAACAGGTCGTATTTATTTGTACCTATATTTTTTTTATTGCGTAGATTTTGAATCGGTTTCTGGGGCAGACAGTGATTTGGCACTGAGGAGGAGGACGAATTTGAGAGACGTTCGGTCCTTGGCGTGTTTCGCGATGACAGTACGTGTCCCTGTCTGTTTTTGTGTTCACGTGTCGTACGCCGTGGGAGATGGTGATTGGGAGGACGCGATGGAGATAGAGGGTAGAATTGGGAGAGGGCAAGGAAGGGGAGAAGGGGTCAGAAAGAAAGAGGAGACTGATGCCCCCTGGCCTCGATCGGGTGGCCGACGTACGGAGACAGTTTTCGATAATGGTTCGCCTGGTCATTTCGCTCGGACCCTGAAGTTCTTCCTTTCCCTTTCCGGCAGGGAGGAAAGGGGAAGGTCTCTCCCTATTTGATAAATTCTTGGTTCTCTCTACCCACGGTTTCCGCTCACGTTGCTCCCGTTTCGTCCATCTCCTCTCTTATTTGTTGCTGGTGTTTGTTTCCAACATCAAGATCGTTTTCTATTCCCCTTTATCTTCGTGTATGTACGTGTGTGCGTGCGTTTCATTCCGTCCTTTGTCTCACCTCCTTTTCCCGAGATGGTCTTTCTCTTAATTTTCTTTTCGTGAAGGTTCGCGCGGGATCCATTTTTCTTCCTTTTATTTTGGTATCTCTTCTCCCGTTGTCTTGAAGATGACTTTATTTTACTATATTTTTTTTTATTAGCTTTAGGGGCATGCCTATGGTTTCTTGGTCAGTTCCATCGCTTCTCCATCTTGACCTCCTATCGTCTCCTGTCTCATATCGCTTTGCTTCTTTTTCTGGACTATAACTTTATTTTTGCATTTCTTTTTAGTATATGTATATATATAGTGTCAACTTCCTTCCTGGCCATCTTCTGGGAGTGTCCTGTACTCTTTTCCATTTTGTGTTTTTGTCACTGGACAGCCTCTCCTCTTCTGATGTCGTTTCTCGTTTTGCATGTTTACCTTAGCCTATGGTATTCTTCTCTTTTCTTTTTTTATAATTCCTTTATTTTCTTTCTTCTTCTGTGTAATGGTGTTTCTAAATTCCCTTCACTGAAATTCATTGCCATTCCCTATGTCATATATATGATGGTTTTCTTTCGAAACCTTTCCTTGGCAAGCTCTGTTCGCTCTACCCACCGCACGTCAAATTGGAAACCAAAACCCGTGCCTGTTCGATACTTTTCTGCACACTTTAGGCTGTCTTTCCTTCGTGATTCCTATCGGGTTTTGTGTCCTTTCATTCTCGTTCCTTTACCATGCTTTGTGATTGCTCGCTTCTCCCGTAATTTTGGGCCATCATCGCGTTGTCTTTTACCCTTTACCTCGCGTGTTTCCCCACTGTCATTTGATGCTCTCTCTAGTCTTGTTCAACGTCATTTATAGGGATGTCGCGAACTTTTTGTCGAAAGCGAGGTACAACTAGATCGCCGAGCCTTGAAAAGGTTTTGACAATGTTCGACGAAGCTTCACTTTCTGAACCATGTTTGCCTGATCTCCACAGAATCAATTTCAGGTTTAACGAAATAATTTACGCGTTAGTTTATTTTAAACTTCGGAAAATCTATACTTCGTTTCAGCTTGGGTCCAGACGGAGCCGATGCTACAAGCGCGAGCTCCGGGCTTCCAGCGTCCCTGCCAAGCACGCGCGCTCGTGCAGTAGAGGCGCTGTTCAGGGCCACACGCTCGTGCTTGTAGCATCGGCTGCGTCTGGACCCAAGCTGAAACGAAGTATAGTACACCCATGCATGTTTATGGAATATAAAAGAAAACAATGTTTTAACGATTTAGTTATTTAGTTTATGATCCTCCTCTTCCAGGTGGCGTCAGCTTTTCTCGATCTCCGCGCATGCGCCTGTAAGTCAAACTTCGGTGGAACTCTAGTCGCCGCAGGCACTTGCCGTTCCAGTCATCGTATATACGAAGTCATCACGCGTGCCGTTACTACTAATAATGGGGAATTGTAGTAGGCCGCTTCCGCAGCCCGCTAAGCACCCGGATAGCGTTCCGTAATCCCCCACAAGACCTTGAACTATGCAGACAAGGCTGGCGGCGCGCATGCGCAGCTGTGGCGTTTTCTTCACGGATACCGTAGCGGAGGAGAAAAACGGTCTACTACAATTCCCTAGTGAATTTTAGTATTGCGTATTCGGGAGCGAACGCAAGCCCTGTGCGTTTGCGTTAGCGTTGCGTGTTCCACGCTGCGCGTGCGCGGAGCCCTAACTGCGGACTTGGATTGGCGCATGGTGACTTCGCGCATGCGCATCGTGGACACCGCAACGAAACGCACAGTGCTTGCGTTCGGTCGTGTACGCAATACAAAAACTCACTAATCTCTTACTGGGCGTAGTGATTAGGTGGCGTCGCTGGATTCGGCTTTCCTCAACTCTTTCTTTCCAGTGGCATTATCCATCTCTTTTTTGTTGTTGCGTTTCTGCACCGACCGCTGACGTATCGAGTTCTCGAGCGTGGCCTCTGTTCTATTTTGGTTTCCGCGTTGCTAGAGGTGAACGCAATTACCCGTGACGTCAGGAGAGCCATATCCCACAAAAGTAAAGAAAAAGGGAAAATGAAGGCTTATCGCGGGAGGGAAAAGGTGGAGAGGGGGAAGTGGGATTTCTGAGATTAATGGTTGCCAGGGAGGGCTCTCCGAAATCCCTCCTATGGATTCGGTTGTCTTGTCTCTTTTCCTTCCCTCTTTTCCGTTTCCCTCTCCTTCTCGGTCCATCTCTCACATCTGTTCTCTCTGTTACTTTCTGTCGTGGATCTCTATAAATGGTGTGGACAGAGAGAAGAAGAAGCCACCGGCGTGCACGGGAGGTCGACGCCGCCATCTCTGAGCGTGGAGGTCTGCGCTAATCCTCGGGTTTTTGGCGTGCTTTTGTTTCGTCCACCTCTTTTTTTTCCCTCCTGTTGGTCGAAAGGCCGGGCAAGGTATTAAGGGAGAGAAAAGCTGGATGCGGATGTGGCTTTGCCGCCGGGCACGAGAGCTCACTAATCCGGGGATTGGAAAACTCGTCGGTGGAAAAGAACGCGCCGAAACAAAGGAACCGATCGAAGCAAGAACACCACTCGCGTATGTCGAAGTTACGAACAACTCGCGTGATGCGAACGGGGTGTTAACAAGATTAAATTGGATAGAACACATACAGGCAATGCGCGCACACACACGCACGGACGCGCGAACATACACACACGCACGCACACGCTTCCAATGTATTGTTACGTTTTTTTTTTTAGAAACATTGAACTATGCGCCGAGTAACTGAGGGAGAGGAGGAGAAATCTAGAACGCGCTGGGACGTCAGGACGCCGAAGTTTGGTTGGAATGATTAGTGCGCAGACCTAAGGCTATAGCTGCCTTTGTGTTTGCCGGACGCTGGCGTTCTGCGTTCTAAAGCGTTCGACGAGCGCAGGGGAGAGAAAGGCAGCTAGCTTTAGGTCTTACCCACTGATCATTCCAACCAGAGCTCGGCGTTTCGACGTCCCAGCCCCAAGCTCTCGTCTCCTTCTCAACGCTGAGTTGCCTATAAATACGAGTTTGATCGAGTGGCTTACAGGTATCGTGCGCGTCTTTCTCTGTCTCTGTCTTTCTGAAAAGAATTGCGTTGAATCTAATATGCCACCGGCTATGTATACGCCATTAAGTGCGTCATAAATTTTCGGTGGAACCGTATGTAGGCCTTCTCCGAGTCGCTGAAAGGTGCGGTGCATCTCGGATGAGAATGCGCGCATAGTTTGTTGCTCGGCGTATTATGCGTGCAGGAGGCGATGGCAATGCCTTTCCGGTCGTTTGGTACGCGCCCAACTCGGACGGCTAATGCGCATCGATCGGACATGCCGTGTGGGCGCCAAACTTGAACGCGCCCGGTCCTTTTGAATTAGCTGCCCCGCCGAGCTCGATTTGGCGCGGGCCTTGCGCGTCGACGCTCGAATCGACCGGGCAACAATCGCCACGCATTGACTTCGCTCGCGTCGACTCGGGCGATTCTGTTCGCCGTGTTCTGCCGACGCGAGTTGTTCTCAGGGGCGCATTTATTAGTTAGCGTATCCCTCTCTGGTTCACTGTCGCGCCATTAATAAAAGGGTGCGCGAAAGGAGGCTTTCTATGCGTTGTAATGTATTGTGAAAGGCGTGCTTGGCATTTTGCCGCGGAAAAATGTTTCTGTTTTTGGCTTCACGTGTGCCGAAGCGTTACCGATTGTAGAAAGCTCGCGCTGGTGGCGGAGCACTCTTTCTCATCTTAGGTTGCAACAGAGTATTCGCGAAGTGCGCGATCGAAAGCGTCGCTGTAGTCGACATTCCACGATTGGCCGAATGCTGGCTATGATGTCAGCAAAAGATTTCTCATCGACGGTAATATGAGGAATGGAAGAACTTCCATTGTTCGGTGTTGGTATTGTTGGTTTCAGAGCGCAATGGTTTCAGGCCTCCTCCATGCTCATTACAAGCACAATCGAAAATGTTGTTCACAAGGTAATGACGTGACGAAAGATAACCAAACGAGGGTGCCACCAAAACACCCTGCCGCTAATAGACCTTTCCAAAAAGGGCTCCTGGCCGGTGCCACCTTCAGTGTTCGTGCATATGGCGCGCGATTTGCTCGCTTTTCGAAGCGACGAATATGCGCTTGCTGGGCTGAGGTGGTCGCACGCTGGGCTGAGGACTTCTAAATATCGGAATGGTGTATAGACCTTTCCAATGTTTACAAATCTACATCCCAGCGTGCAATCTCCACACCACAGCACGGGAAAGCTGGACGCTTCGCAAAGCGAGCAGATCATGTGCCATACGCACGAACACTGAAAATGGCGCCGGCCAGAAGCCCTTTCTTGAAACGGTCTATAGCGCGCTTTCTCTCAGCTAACAGCTACAAGCTCAAAACAAGTCCCCCCCCCCCCCCCTCCCCGCCACTTTTTCTATTGCAGTTCGTAAAAGGTAAAGCTTCATTAGCTTTTTTAACTTTTCAGTGCAATAGACCCTTCCCGAAAGTCAGTCTACCCACCCTGTGCAGAGCCAAACCCGACGCTCTAATGGCGGCGTTACACAGCTTCTCCACGCCAGAAAAAGCGAACGTCTTCGAAAGCATAGCTAAGAAAGGGGAAAAAGATGTTGGTCTAGTTACCTCACCTTCGATTCACGAAATCGAGGGTGCTTGATTTAGCCGAGGATAATCCTATATCGCCGCCGTTAGAACAGAAATATTTCAGCTTTTGGGAATGCCACAAGGTGACTCTGAGTTTTGAAAAGCGTCTATTGCAGGCATATTGCCATAGCTGTGTGCGCGACTGCCGAGCACGTGCTGACGGCGAGCTTCACACTGTTCTTTTGTAGCGTGCAATGTGCTCTAAAAAGCGCCCTCAAATATGGCGTCCAGTGAATACTTCTACAGACGTTAGGTTCTCGTGTAGTGCATTCTGAATGCACGTGTATACGACTCTCGACCGGTGTGCTGGGCACGTTCTTCTCACGATGTACCTTTTTTCAGTAACGAGCGCCGTCTGCGAAGTTGTCTTCGAACTACAAATGAAGGGCAGCCCAAATTGTGTCCGCACGTCAGAACACATTGGCAAGGTGCTGTTGGATATTGACCTTCGTTGGCTTTTATGACCCGTACTAGCGTATATACTCAAACAAGAATGGCCAAAAATGACGAAATACGCGCAAAGATAGGTGCTTCATATGTTGGTCGGCCGGAACTTTGCCCCGCAAAAATGGCGACAGCGGGAAGCAAGGCCTGGAGACGGGGTGTACGCATGCGCAGAAGGGAAAAGGTCAGTTCACTCCCCACTGTCTGACGGCCATCAACTTGCCCGCGTTTCCCGTCCTGTCACGTGACGGCCTGGAACGAAACGCCGGGTGTGTGCGCACCCTCCTCGCATTAATCTCCTAATTTGTCCGAAGGAGACGGGGAGAAGGGAGAGGGTGTAAAGCGCTGTTGGTCCGCGCAGTCCGCGTGTTGGCATTCTCCAGACGGGAGGGGGAAGCGCTGCGTCGGAGCGTACACAGTTGACCCATGCGCTGACAGCGCGGTGGGAACTGTACGTGCTCGCCGGACAAATAAACTGCCTCTATTTCGTCCCCCGACCCGACACTCTGCACGTGGGCATGGGCGGGGGACAGTGATCACGTGGCCAAAGGTAGACGCAAGAGTGGTCCAAGGAGGCGCGTAGCTTCTACCCGCACTCTCAGCTCGGGGCTGAGAAGAGCGGAGGGAGGAAAGAGAGGGGGACCTAATGGCCCCATTGGCGGCACCTGCAGCTCGGGCGTGGCAGCACGCGCCGCCGTCTTGCGCCCGGGGCCCCGACTCCGGGCTGCCCTCTTAAGTGATTCCGAGTTATTTACTTGGGGACGTTACGTGGCTGCGCGAGGGCCTCGTCGTGAGCTCGCAATTGTTTGGCGAGGACCTTCGTTGCCAGGGGCAGCGTGACGCGGCGCGATGCGGATCGCACATCGCTTCTCGCTTGGATGGTTCGACTTGTTTTTTTGTTTTTGGCGGTAAACGCGGGAGGAGTTAAGAAATTGTTTTGTCTCCAAATTGTGCCGATGGTTTCTCTTTGTTCCTAGGATTTTCGTGCGGGTCTTTCTTTCGTAAGATGTGGCGGTCGACTGCTGCCGTAAACCATCAAAACCAAACTTCCAAAAAGCCCCTTCCTCTCGCTCCGAACAGGGAAAGAAAGAGAGGTAGAGAGACATGACGCACGCCGCGGAAGCAATTACGAACCGGAGGCATGCGGTTGAGAGAAGCTCGTTTCAGCGAACGCAATTTTACCCGCCCCAGTTTATCGAATCCCTATATAGAGAAACCCAGTTTAGAGAAAATGGCGATAAACCTCCTTTTAGCGGATTCGGCCGCCACAAAGCGGGGTGTATGGATGGGTCAGACACAGCACCTTCTGGGCATTGTAGTCGATGGCGTCAGTTCACTGACTCCTCTTCTTCTACCTTTACAGCAACATTAAGTGATGCAAATCAAATTAAACAAAACTTGTCTGCTTAGGTCGCTCGAGAAGGTGGGGAGAATAACAGAAATATATTAAAAAAATATTACACGCGGTTGCAGTAAGCACGAGGAGTGATACAGCTCACGTGACTTTCGGCGATGCCTCCCTTCTGACCGCCCCGACATCTTGCGGTACATGGGTTACGTCACAGGGCACTGGCGGGCACTTTGAATTGGGCTTCGTGTATCTATTTGTTTTATATTAAAAAAAGACTACGCAACTCTATAGTGAAACAATTTTTTGGTGATGTCCTGATACACCATTTTAACGTTTAGCACAAAAAAAAATTTTTTTTTTTTTTGGCGTGTTAGAGGTTTTTTAAGCGCTCCATGGAACTTCTCATTCGCCAGCGATGACAAGTGCCGCTACGGCACTGATTGGTTACGAACGCGAATTCAGATTTTCGTCGAGGGTTGATTGTTGACGAGCGCATACGTCCGAGTGACGCAGTGCTCGTGGCCAACGCGGCTCCTCGCTCCGCTGGGAGAACTTCCGTTTCCGGTAAAAAGGCATATACTCGTTTTCACCTCAAGAAAAAGGAAGTTTTGCGCATTCTTCATACGCCGCGCGAAGTGGTTCTCACAATGTTTGGTTGTTAGAGGAAAAAGCGACGCTTTTGGCGTTTGAAACTTGTACGTCTTGATAAGATAACATATATCTAATCTAAAATGCACTTACACGTATCTTAATTCTCCATATAAAGGGGAAAATTAGTAATGCTCCGCGAGGAGCCGGACTTTTTACTACGGTTCTTGAGGTGAAAACGAGTATAGTTTACGTCGCAGACACGTGATTTAACATGTTGTGTGTGTGAGTGTGTGTGTGTGTGTGTGTGTGTGTGTGTGTGTGTGTGTGTGTGTGTGTGTGTGTGTGTGTGTGTGTGTGTGTGTGTGTGTGTGTGTGTGTGTGTGTGTGTGTGTGTGTGTGTGTGTGTGTGTGTGTCAAAAACTGGAGGCAATAAAACTGAAACAGATTCCTGCTCCGGGTTCTATGGGCATTGAAGACGAATTGGGGTCTGTATTTGGAAAAGGCTGGATAATCATTTCATAATCCCTTTAAGCGAAGCAAAAAATAAAAATATTTTATTATTGTTTGATTCTGATGTGCAGGAAGTAGAGGGAACGAAAAAGGGTACAAATATGTGTTTCAAAGCGTCTACCCTACCTACCGTATAGTTTGTTTTGTCTTAGGTCAGAGCACAGTCGAAGGCACAAACACATGCTATCACGATGAAAGAGCACGCACAGATAGATCGCGAATGCCACGTTGTCGCGCTTTTGACGCTCTCTGATTGGCCCTATTGGCTCGTAGCGTCGCCTGTGCTTAGATGAAGCGCAGGGATTGCTCGTCAGCCGCCCTGGCCCCCGTCTGAATTTCCAGACGATGAAGGCGATGTCAGGAGCTGAAAGTCGCGAGAAAAATGTGCAAGATAACGGGACAGTGGCTACTGTAACAAGACAGAACCGAAGTCTTTTACTTTTGACGAGATCACTGGTCTACTATACTTCGTTTCAGCTTGGGTCCAGACGCAGGCGATGCTACAAGCGCGAGGCTCCAGGCTTTCAGCGTCCCTGCCAAGCACGCGCGCTCGTAGCGAATGCACTGTTCATGGCCACACGCTCGCGCCCGTAGCATCGGCTGCGTCTGGACCCAAGCTGAAGCGAAGTATATATCGCCACGTGCCTCCATGCTATGACTGCAGTGTACCGTGGCACGTCGCCCGCTCGCGTCAGCCTTCGCGGCCTCCCACCTGCGCGGCGCGCGTCAGCTTCACCGCTTTGCGCCGGAGGCGCTAGGAGCAGCGAATGACGTGGGGGACACGCATGGGTTAGTGCAATTGCTCCGAATTTTTGCTCACTACTATTACAGGACAGCCTTCCTCGGTCTCGACTTTAAATTAACCTCTCTAAAAAAAAGGGGGGGGGAAGAAAAGAAAAAGCGCATGTTTTTATTTGAATAAATACGTTAGTCAAGGTAGTTCCACTGCAGCGGTCAATCGAAAGAGCTAAAACGCACTGTCACTTTTCAAACACTGACAAATGTAGCTTTTCATAATATTTGCGGGTGGTTGTTTTTGCAGTTTATGAAATTAGATTCTTAAGTCCGGTGTTCATGACCTTAAGAAAAAAAAAGGGGGGGGGCTTTTTATTGATAGATTAGTCAAACATTTGGTTTAAAAAAAGACATGTGCACATACAGTGGTGTCTTTCTAGTGTTCTTTGTCTTTAATATAAACAATTAGGAATATTCATGTCTATCAGGAGATTCTAGATGTCGAATGAATGTCTGATTAAATAAATGCACTGTTTCTAGTCTAAGGATGGGTTACTGTGTGGAGCCATAATCATGAACTTGCCTTTTAGCGGAGTTCCGTCCCTCAACACAAGGCGAGGCCTGACTCCCTCTTCCAACTGCGCAGAGACCCTGAGATCGATGTCAGATATGGAGAGAAACCCCGAGGGTTCCGCCTCAACTCTAGATGAGGCCCTATTCCTCCCTGATCCCGAGGTGCCCCTCGCAACTTTCTCAGGAATTATGTTTACCGACTAAATTAACTCCCGAATGTAAAATAGGGAGGGAAAGAGAGAGGCTTTATCTCAACTGAAATGTTTCGCCATACTTTATTTTTCAACCAAATATTTAAATTTAATTTAAAACGTACAGCGAAACAGACGGGACGAAAGAAAGGAGACAGCAACACATGTTTATTTTCTTCCGTCCCGTCTGTTTCGTTGTACGTTTTAAATAATCGTGCCTTACCAACACGCCCGAGCTTACATTCTGAACATTATTTAAATAACCATCGTAAATTAAACCTACTTTGATCTCAGCCTCATTTCGAAAGAAGGCGGTGTGTCCTTTTTTGCGTCCTATCTATTCTCGCTACAAAAGATAAGAAGTAATATGCTTCAGTATCAAAAGGGGGCCCCAATTATTGTCAGGTATGAACTGGTTCAGCGATGCAATCACATTTTTATTTTCGAGTGACGGGCTATAACGGATCTCGTCTGCTCCAAAAACGTCAACGGCGGCTCCAAACCAACACATAGATCGCACTGACGTCACTTGGTGAGACATAATTAGGGAAAGGGCGCGTGAGAGGGTAGCTATCCGCTGCGTTAACGCAACCCTACTCAGACAAGCAGAGGGCGTCCGTACCGTCATCGCAGTCGGATAGATCGGCTCCTGAAATCGGGCACGAGTGCTGTGTCAGTGTTCGGCTGGGGCTCGTGTTCATTCAGCGCGTCGAAGGTCGGGCTCGGGCCCAATAGCCGAGTTAGCGCGATCCGACTCTGATGACGTCTCATGAAGTGAGAGGAGACGATGCGGAGCCTCATCAGGTGGTGTTGGTTAACGAGGCTCTTCTGGCCACCAGAAAGAAGAGCGGACTGACGTCGCTTGCAAGCCATGTCTATTTTGCCTGCTACGGAAGATCCAATGCCACTTTGATCACTGCAAAAGCACGTGGGCGCTTTCATGGGATAAACAAACGCACGAGGTGTGCCGTATTATGGTGAGAGAGAAGAATGTCTTTATGTCATATGAGGATGCGATAAAACTTTGGTTGGGGCTAGTTGGTACATATCGGTTAAAAGATTAAAGAGTGCGAACTGAAACATGACGAAAAAGACACACGTACGACACGGACAAGCGCCATATCGCTTGTCCGCTTGTCCGTGTCGTACGTGTGTGGTTTTTCATCCTGTTTCAGTTGGCGCCTTTTAACCTTTTAGTCATATGAGGGTTCACCCGCTTTGGAGTTGTACTCCTGAGGCGGGAGGGGTAGGGTTGTGAAGGGTCGGAGTGTTAGGGAAGTCTGTGACGATGGGCGAAAGCTCGATGAGGTGATGGATGCCCGTCTCCCTGATGTAGTTCACCGGGGTGTCGAGTAGGGCCTTTCTGTGCTGTGGGGTGCCCTTGGACGGGCCCACTCCTCCAGCGTCGTGGGGTTTTTCTTGGCCTTGTATTGCATCTAGGGCTTCTCCTCTATGTTGCTCGAGGCCGTTGCCGTATTACGGAAATACGAAGAACCGGTGTGATGTTTCACTGCAGACGTTAATGCTCATCACTTCATTTTAGGCTCACGAGGAAACCTACGTCATGTTTCCCCCTGAGCGTGCATCGGAACGAGTGTGGTGCTATGAACACGTTGTATCTGCGCACGGTGCCGTTTTACTGTATGCTACGTTTAATCCTGTACACGATGGACCGCACCCGACGCTGCGAGTCATCCCAGCCGGTCTATAGCGCTGCGCACTTATCGCGTGACTGCGCGTCCTACGCGTCGCTGCGACTCTTGAAGGTCACGTGACACTCGCACGGCGTTGGATTGGCTTCCATGGGCTCATAGCGTCTCCTGTGGTCCGTCAGAAAGCGGAACGATGCATACAGTGGGTCGTTAGACCCCTCCGGAAGCGAAAACGCGACGACGAAAGGTATACGTTATCGACAAGGAGCACCTAGAGCTCCCTCCTATGTGACCAAGCACCCCGGGACGCCACATATGCGTCCGGAAAACCAACAACGTGTGCCCCACGTACACGACTAATTTGCAGTGCTGCCGGAGGAGGCTTCAACGCTCAACGTCAGCCTTTTTGCTCGGGCAGCAGGAGCGAGGCAGCAGTGCGATAACCCTCCCGCACAATTTTTCCGTCTCCCATCATCCACGTTTTCTCGCCGCCGTCCTTCCGCCTGTTGCACTAACTTCAGCGCTCCACCGTGCTTCCCACCTGCTCCAACTCTCTCACATTGACTGATTTCATGAACTTCGACGGCGCTCAGCAAGTTTATAATTAGGGACATTTTTATTTTCCTGATTTAAGAAGTTGATTATTGGGTATTTGTTAATTGTTCCACTTATCGTGACGATTTTTATTTTGTCCCTCCGGCCGTATAACTCGCGTGCACAGACCGCATTAGTGTAGCTGTCACGGATTTTGTTATTCAAATCTGTAAAGCATTAATAAAATAGTTGTATAATTGCATAGTCTTGACATTGCGTTTCGATCCAAGACCTATGGAAAAGAGAATGGTTCTCCGTCGCTCAGACTGGAGGTATGGGAATGAGGTAATGTCCGTGCACCGGCAGCCATAAGAGTGCTTTGAATAGAGTCACGACTCGAGCTTACAAATGGGATCAGTTCGGGCTTTCCAACAGATCACGGACATTGGTTATGCCGTTTCGTGAAACCTACCACAGTGAAGTCGGAAGAGTAATTGACTCATTCAATGCGAGCCGGTTTTCTTTGAGTGAAGGCTCAAGTGTTGGCGCGGGTGCAAAACACGTGAGCGGACTCAGGCGCGTTGTTTGCAACTTAATTGGACCACTGAGAGAGTGCCTTCCAGTGGGTGAAACGCCAGAGCGGTTGAGCGTGATGAGACACCACATTACAACGATGCACTTAGCCAAAAAAAAGTTAGCTTTAAAGAGAACTTGAAGTTGTATCGCTGTCACGCAGCTTCGCTTCGTTTTGATGAGAGAAGCGGAAGCTGTGCTCAACAGAGACGTGCAGTCAGACCGGTTGCATATATGTAAACACTGCTGTATGACAATTGAAAATTAGGGATTGGAGCAATCTCGGAAGGAGGGAGCGACCTCGCAGAGTTAAAAGATGCATGCCGGATTCCCACTGAACGGGTTGATTGCGCAGTGCATTTTTGCAGCTGCCATCTGTATATGAATGAATGAATGAATCGACTTTATTATCGTAAGCATGGTGTGCCCCTTTGCTGGGGGCACACCCATTCTTACGGCACGGTTCACAAGCCATCGCTGGTCGGTGGCCGTGACATCGGTCAGCCGTCTACGCAGTTGGTTTTATTTATTTGTTACTGCGCTGGTTATGTTGTTTGGGTTCATATAAAAATTCACTTACTTTTAGCGTGTTTTTTACATTTATTATGAATATGATCGAGACAGTCGAACTGCTGCTGCTATGGCATTGTCTGGACACCTTTCCAAGAACTGCGTTGCTTTATTTCTTTGCAGAAACTTTAGGGTTTCGGTGGACTGTGGACTGAATAACCAGTGTTGCCGATGGAAAGCAATACAGTTCTCATTTGTCTTCATCTTAATTATATTCATTTCTGAGCTAAAGAAGCAACCTTAGTGTTTGCTCTGTAAGGCCTACGTCAAAGCCTTAGAAGTACGAATAGGTCGGGTTGTTCAACCTTTGGAGGTATGTAAGTCTTTGACCTCACATTTTAGGGCGGCTTGCTTGAAATGGGAGGAGTCACGTAGTATTTCTTTATTTATTTTTTTATTCATGGCTTTTAGAGGTTCGTCTAGAGCATAGAGTAAGGAAGAATCATAAAACACACAAATAATAATAAAAAAAAAACCGCACAAGAGAAGAAATCGCGAGGTCTATGAAAGAAGTACTCAGTTTTAACAGAGAAAACGATTGAACGCTGCAAAAGTACGCACTGCTAAAGCGCAATTACGCGTGAAGATAGCGCCCCACTAACTCGCGGGATCAACCTTGACAGTACTTTCATTTGAGACTTGCTTAACCAAGGCCTACTGATCTAATTTCCAGCAAGCCGACCCGAGGTTTTTGAACTAATGCTTTCACGCACACATATAAGGCAGAGTCTGAGTTCAAAGCAGTCCGCGGCCCGCCGATAGACAATCGCTCGTTCATATAATTTCCTTCAACATTAATCGTAAACAACGCGTACAAAAACAAACAAACAAACACGTTTAAGTTTTTTTTTTTTTAAATTGAGCAGGCCCGGTTGGTAATCAGGGCACGCGTAGCTTTGGTACAAGAGGTATTACACAGTGAATGCGAACTTGATAGTTCAAGTTCATACGACTACCGGTAAAGGCCCGTTCATCACACAGTTGCGTTTGCATACGACGGAGTTTTTTTTTTTTTTGTGGTCTTTTTTGACGAGAGGACACACGGGCACGCTGGCGCCGTCTATAATGTGGCCCTAGAACTGCATTTCACTAGAGCGAAGGTTTTGCAGTATATGCGAGGTCACATGAACGTACTATCGATGAGAAATGGTATCTTATAACATTGACAAACGTTTTTCAAGCTGACATAAAGAATGATCTTCGAAGAAAATAAAAGAGATATATACGGAAATTCAGGTATTCCACGGCTACTCAGTAGCAGACATGTACAAGTTACTGAAAAAAGTAATTAAGTTAAGTTACTGAGTATTGACGTCAAAAGTAATTTGAGTAGAGTAGAAATTACTCAAAATAGAAAGTAATTGAGAAAATTACTAATTACCGTAAAGAAGTACCGAATTACTTTTGAAGTTACTTTTGAAGTTACTTTTATATGTTTTTATGGTAAAAAGAAAGTACAGAGGTTTTGATCCGTTAGCGACATCGTGCTAGCCAAATATAAATAGGCTTGTTTTTTCACAGGAACGCTTTAATAGCTGGTTCTGCTTCTGCGTGCCTAATTGTTTTGTACTTTCTTGTTTGTTTGGTCAATGATCGATGTACTGTGAATGTGTCATTTCTACTTTGAGGTTTATCACTGTCCGAGCCTCATTTTCTAGTCAGTGTTTGCTTGTTTACAGTGTTGCGTCATGTACATCTTAAAAGTACTTGAAGTACAAAGTAAATGAGAGGTTATGTACTTCAAGTAAAGTAGTAAGTACACCGGGGGCAATGTACTTGGAGTAACGTATATAAATACAATATATTTCAAAGTAAAATGCAAGCACTTTTAATGCAATCTTTCATGATGCCCTTTCATTCCGTAAACTGTGTTTTTTAACTGGTATGCATTGCTGCAGGGGTAATCGGAGGTGCATCAGTCTTTTACGGAAATGGCAGCAAATATTGTATAAGGTCAAGTCGCCGCAGAGTAGTTGTTTTACTCTCGCTGACGAGCTATTTGACACAATCAACTTAAAGACACTTATTTCCATCGGTCTTACAGCCGCCATTACTTCACTCAGAGAAAAGACCAGATGACGTCTCGAAAGAGCGCGTTTTCACACGACGATACCGCCATTTTTTGTTTTCGAATTCGTGGAATGTACATTCAAGAAGGGAGTTTTACTTCTCTCGGAAAATACAAGAACATGTTCCGAGAATTTTACTTCAAGTACAGTACAATTTTTCTAAACAGTAGTTCTTTAGGTACCATGTACATAGAGTACTTCCCAACACTCCTTGTTTATGATTTATATATATAAAAACGTTTGGGAAATTGCTACAGGTTTCTCGAACGATCTATGAATGTTTAAAGATCTGCATATTCTGAGTTTTGGGAGGAAAGGCAACGCAAAAATTTAATCTTTGCGTTGCCCTTTAGCACGCGATTTTTCGAGTACAGCACAAACTACGGAAGCACAAGATGAGTTTCAGAGCAGGTGCTGCATTTTGTCGCCTCCTTTGAGTGAGGGTGCAGTGTGTGCACCTCCTGTAATGGGCGAGAGGTTCTACTTTGGGGAGAAACGGGGACCAGCCTTTTCTTCAAAAGGGTCGAGCATCTTTGAGCTTTGGGACACAGAGAAACGCCAGTCTTCGGCGCCAATTCCGCAGTTGGTCGGTCTCTCTTGCGTCGTGTCTGTTCGCTCCCCGCGCCTCGTAGCAGTGGTGTTGCAGAGGGGGGGGGGGGGGGGGTTGTGAAAATTTGGGGAGGGGGGGATCGGACTCTCCAAACCATTTTCTCCCCCTCCCCTTTCCTACGCCACAAGCTTCCCCTCGTTGAAAATACCAGCTCATCTTCGAACATCTTATCTCCTTTGTGCAGGAATGTTTGTTGATAGGCAAAACAACCACTAATATTCGCAAGTAATTTGTAACTTGAGTAGAAGTTACTAAAAAAAGTAATTAAAGTAAACTACTAATTACTTAAATAAAAATGTAATTGAAAGTCACGAAGCTACTCAGAAAAGTAGTTAAACTACAGTAACTTGAGTAGAGTAGTTGAACTACGTACAAGTCTGCTCAGTAGATGGCGCCAGTCAGTTCTCCCGTCGTAAGACGTCAAGGACACGGAGAAGCGAAGACTAAAAGCGATCGCTGAATTACTGCCAGAAGCAAGGCCTTCAAACTACACATAGTTGACCCGCCCATGCATCAAGAACACTCACAGAAAACAAAGACTGTCATCACTGATCAGTTTTATTCGCTCCTCAGGCCTCATGCCCTACATCTGATTCCCTTCCCCCATTCCCACGCCCCCCCTCCCCCCGTCTTGCCGGATGATATCAACCAAGAGGCAACGGCGTAATGACCTTTCTTTTTAATAAACGTATTTACTACTACTAGATCCGGACAGTCGGGAGTAAGCGATCGCGAGTGTGTGAAGTGAACCAACCTTAAAGGGATATGAATTGAAATTTGGATTTCTCAAAATAAGGCCACAGAAGCGTTGAGCGGGACGCTACGAACTCCAAAACATCATTCATACATCCATATCGCAAACGGATGGCCGTACTTTTTGGAAAAGAAGGGCGCGACCAAGCAAGGTCTATGACGTCATTGTCCTCCGGGAGAATTTGAGAATAAGCGGCCTGGCTTCTCTCCTCCTCGCTTCGGTTCACCATCTCGACCAGTTGGCTCGACGGGACGTATAGCGAGGAGGAGAGGGAATGGGAATCGTGACGTGACTTTGTCTCGTCGGCCTCGTTCATATCTGTTCAATCGCGCACTTCTTTTCCAAAAATACGGTGATCCGTTAGAGATATCGCTGTAGAAGTGATGTTTTGGGGTTTTGCAGCGTCCCGCCTATCCGCCCAGCCTTGTTTTATGAGCTCGAAATTTCGGTTCAGTATCCCTTTAACTATGTGCTTAGGTACATTTGTGACAAGGTAGCTACATTTGTAGCTTAAGTACATTTCAGCTTGACTCTTCGGCGGCTGTTAGTTTTCGAAAGTAACTTTTTATTGTATTGCAGTTGTTGAATGTACGCTTAGAAATTCGTATGAGTGCACGTTCAAAGGTGCACAGAAAGAAAATAAACCCATTTCATATTTCTATGTTTTAAGTATAACTTTTTGTTTTCGTTCTTTTTTATTTCCCTCGTTCGGTGTGCGTGGGGGGGGGGGGCGGGGGCGGGCGAGGTCCCTGAATGGAAGTGGAGCTTATTTCGGGGAACAGAGTATAGACCAGAAAGCCGCGTCGCCGGAGGCACCTCTTTGAAAGGATGCTCGGCGCACTCGCGCAGATCTAACGAGAAGACGATTAGCGCGAACATCTAGCAAAACGGAAGGAAAAAAAAAAAATGTTTGAGGAATAGGAAAGAAGAATCTCTAGATTTCCCTCGCCGTCTTGCCGCGCAGGTTTCTCGTTGCTCAATCTCGCGCCGGAATGAGCTTCCATTCAGCGTTGGACTTGGCGCGTCTCTCCGCTTCGTTCCGCTCTTTTTTTTCTTTTTGTGTTCTCTTTCGCTTATTGTGTTGGCGCGTGAAAGAGGGAAGCGTCAAGTGTGTTTTGAAGATGACTTCTCTTTATTATTATTTTGTTTTTTCACGGAAAACTTTAGCGGAGTACGTGACAGCCTTGTCGCTTGCAGGTGGGGCACGAAAAAGAAAGGAGCAATGTTAAACCTTTTTCATGGTTGCGCGCCGTGTGTTTCGAGTAGCGTCAACCAGCGTGTTTTAGTGCGAAGCGTATTTTGTGGAAGGAACGTGACTGACGTCTTCCAGTTCGGTCCTCCGCGGTGCCTGCAGGAACGCGTCTCGGACTGGTGTGTTTAACGTCCTATTGCTGCGGAGAAAATATCTACATTTGATGAACTTACTGATATGAACAAACAATTGTTTATTTAGGAAATATAGACGAGTTATTCTTTTTGCAACAAATATGGACAATTTGTCAATAAGCGTTGGGGGGGGGGGGGGAGGGAGGTTACTCCTATCTCTGGTGGCTTCCTCTGCCGTCCTCATCGACATTACACACCCTCAGCGGGCGCCCCGACCACAGCCAAACTCGTCAAACAAGGATCCACACAAAGGCGGGCGAATTCCTCCACAGCCGTAAGGGGTCCCAAGTTGGCAAGTTAGCGGGCGGAAGACTTCACAGCCGCGAAGGGGGTCGGACGTGCAGGTTGACCTCCAGAGGCAGGGTGATGTTCCGGGCTTGGTATCCAGGCGTCTGCCACATCCATCCGGGCGTCTGCCACATCCACCACCGCTGCTGTGACGCCGCCAGGATCGCGGCCGGCGACAGCGTGACCCTTGGGCTGTGTTCCGAATCTTACCCAAATGGGTCCGAGTTACTCCGGCGGGTCTTGTCACGTGACAACACAGATTTAAAAACGCTGGACGCGGGTAGGTTTTAGAGCGCCAAGGTACAAAACCCTTACCCTGGAGTAGGGTGGAGTAATTTTGGAATACGGCCCTTTTTGACTTTAGCCGACGAAAATCGAGGTGACTTTTTTTTTTTGGACGCGCTAAACACATTGGTTGGAGACGCGACCCACGCACCCTAAAAATAAATGACTGGTATCGCTTTAGTGGCAGGAAATATGATCACAGCCGAAATATTACGTCAAAGTGAAGCCGCGTACTCTACTAAAACCGATTTGAAAGATGCGACCAGCTGCTCTTTAGCGGGCGGCAAGCGGGTTAGCTTTTAGTCAAGGAACACTGGCGCAGTACCCTGTGTGACGTCACGTCGCGACCGTACGGCTGATGATCAGTGTTGCCATCCCTCTAGCAGATAGTTTCGGTTTTGCCGTAGACGCCCGAAACCAAACTTTGAGCCGTGATATTTATAAAACTACACACAATATCGAGAAAAAAAACAAAAAACAAACTATACCTTGTAATTCAAGGACGCTGCCTTAGCTGAAAACAGTCGTAATCCCAAATTCAGAAATATTGACCGGAGTTGTAAGAAATAAGGGGGCGGGGCGAGTCTCGAGCGCGTCAGATCGCTCCGCAACCAGTGAGATTGCTATAATAGCCCCGTGCGTTTCTTAAATTGTCACTGACTGCATATGCCCCTAATTGTTTTCCTAAAACATGCACAATCAAGCCAGTCAATGCTGAAAAAAAAAAAAAGAAACAAAGAAACTAGTTCTAACGTGCACGAAGCGTGCGGCCCAAAATTGAAAACATGCGAAAGTGGGGATACCGCCGTGCGTCGTCTGTACGGGCGCACGTTGAGCAAGCATGCATTATCTCGACGACGCGAGCCTGTTTTCGGCTGAGCTAGCTGCGCATTCTCCTTATTAAATGCTCGTTGTTTTAGTTGTTGCTTCTTTTTATTAAAGGTTGCGTTGTATCATTTTACATGCGTGGAAATTCAGCAAATGGATAAATATTAAGTCGGATATCTCCCATAATCTTAGTGCTGCGATTTGTAAAACCGCGGGTCCTACATATTTTTGATATCTCGCGCAGCTTTCATAAAATATTGAATGTTGATCGCAGCTGGCGGTTAATTAAAAATATCGCATCCACACGAGCGATCGTTTACATTTTGGACACGCTTGACACGATGAGGTGAATGGCTCAAGAAGGAGAAATTTGAACGTTTTGAGTTGAGATCAAGGAGGGAGCAAATATTTCTGGCCGTTTGAGCAGAGGAATGACGTTGAGAGTTGGAAGGTGAGACTTGGGAGAGAGCGGTTCGTAATATATGTACTAGAGATAAAAGTCAAAGCGAGAAAAATAGCGACGTGACGTAGGATTGGAGAGGCTGTAGATAACGCCATAGAAGTGCACTAAAGTAATTATTTCGTGGCTCGCTTCGCGACTCCTGAGGCGGTCAGTCACGTCTATTCGCTCGTCTGTGCCACACATGTATGATTGAACCGTCAGTTAACCCGGATGGCCGTGGCAAACATGCCCTGTTGTACGCTGCGTGAAAACAGGGGAATCCGTCTGTGCACCTGCATCGCTTGCCATGCGACCAGCCAACCTCCTGTGGAGAAGACGTGTCCGTGCTCTTCTCGAATTGTGATTGGTCGGTCGGAAGCGACGTAGCAGACGCAGCGGCACCTTACTTCGTTCAGCACCGCGACGTCTGATACACGACTGCCAAGTTTAACCAAAGCAACAGCAACAACAACAATATTTCACATAAAGAAATATATGCCCGTGGTATGCTCTACTGTAGAGCACGTGAAAACCCTGCTATTGAGCATTATACGAGGCCCATCCGTTGTCTTGTATCGGACAGATGATCACGCGCTGGAATAGTGAGCGCTTTACACCTCCAGTATCCCAGCGCAGATCGAAATCTTTGAAGCTTCTAAAATGTTTTTGAGTCCGGTAACAAACAGGTTCAAAGTTGGTCGAACATGGGATGAAACTACCTTTCAGCGCGTCTCATAGCGGTGGAATTTGCTTAGCTTAAGGAAGAAGCCTTCTCTCTTTCTCTCTTACACTCACACACACACACACAAAACGGTCTAGAAGATGGCGAGATCAGTCGGCACGTGGAAGGTTTGTGTCGAAGCGACCGCCACGCTGTCAACGATATATATATACCGGGCAACTGTTTTATGCCAGGAATTCGTCTCCGACTCCTTTCAGCGGCTTCTCCCAGAAGGATACGAGTTCAAAAGGGACTTAGACAAGAAAAGAGGGGCAGGAGCGAAGCTCATCTAAATGCTCGTCTGCGTCGCGCAGATTGGATGCATTGAAATGGAGAGATGTTCCACGCTATGGTTGGTTCTTGCATTCTTTTTTATCTATGCGGTACGTATATGTCTCGTTTAAGCCTTTCAGAGAAGCTCAACCGGGTCCCGTACCGGTTTAAATTTAATTCAGTTGGTCAATTTTTTATTTATATATATATATATATATCTTTTGTGTATAGCATATAGAGTAGAGTCCCCTTTCAGATTATTTTCGAGGCACCCTGCATCCTTTCATCTCCATTTCGTATGTATTCGTTTATTTTATCTGTAGTGTGAATAGAAGACTCCTTACGAAACAGTCGATGCCGAAACGTCGTTTTTTTTTCTTTCTTAATCGGTTGCGGCTTTATTTTCTTATTTTTTTACGTCTTGCGGGTAACCCTATGGCTCTACGTGCACGGGAAACGGAACTTAGACAACACCTCCTGTTTTTCGCAGTGTATTGTCACATATTGTCTAACTTGGTAAACGCGTTGGAACCCAGATCCCGTGCACGCTATCCCTTTTTCTTCGTCTTTTTTTTTAATAGTTCGGTTTTTTGAAAATTTCCCCAGTGCATATTGGATTACCTCAACTTGGCTGGTGATAAGTAGTTCATAACAAACCAGTTGGACAGCGACAAAAGCATGCAGTATGTAGTACAGCACACATTTGAAGCTTTTATTCGAGACAATAAACAACAACAATATCAAGGAAATGTTTTCCCTCGATTTTTAACATTTCGCGTGCACGATAAACACAGTGACTCCGTGTTGGTAGCGCTGTAAACCCCAGATCCTAATTACTGCTGTACAGACAAATATTTAAAAAAATTGTTTTCCTCCAATTGATAGCGTTTTGCATGCACGATAAAAACAGTGACTCTGTCTTAGTGGTGCTGTAAATCCTAGAGTTCTAGTAACCGTTGTAGGGACAAATACTTATAGACAAAGAGATGTTCACCAATTTATGGCTTTTTGCATGTATACAATAAAAAAAAATAGTGACCACACTTTGAGTGGCGCTGCAAGCCCGAGGAGTAATATGTTTGGGTTGCGACGGAAAAACGGTATTTCTAAAGCTCTCTCGCTTAATCTCGGCTCCCGTCCGCCTTACGTGTCGTCGATGACGTGGGCCAACATTAGGGTACGCTATCTTGACACTCTCCAATAAGTATCGTCGGAGTGCGGCACGCGATAACGGCACCGCCAGAGTGCACTCCAGTGGAGAGCATGGCACGCGTGTACCGCTCGAAAGGCTCTTTTTTGGCTCAGTTGGTACCTGCGGGTTTGCCGGAATATAGATCATTTACTGTTATGTTACATCAGCCGTAATTAGGCCGTATATTTATGAAGTGTTGATTTATAAGACAAATCGGCGAATGTTTTTCCGCGTTTATTTTTGTCCAGCTATCGGTGTATATCGGTGATCTGTTCCGGACCGACGTCAAAAACGCAAAAACGGTGAATATCGCTGAGAAAATTAAAAACTAATGAGCTAAAGTCTAAGGAAGGAGGGTCTCGACAAAAGCAGTCCCTAGAACAATTTCCAGATACCGGTGCTTTTTTCTGTTTTACTGATTTTGCTATTTTTGACACCGACGGATGCAGAAGAGCTTTCGGAGCAGCATTGATAAATTTTATTTGTGTTTTTTTGTTAAAACCGGAAAGTCTATGACCTAACTGTAATGCTAACTAAGTTACAGTTACACGCTTCTAAAAATAACCAATTAACTCGGCACAGTTGCGGTTACTCAGAAGAAACTAAGTAACTCTGTCAAATATAGCACGCCGTCCGGTCGTGTTGTGATGACCGACGGGCTGTTGAGCTTCCAGTGGTGAAAAGGGCTTCCCGCGAAACTGCTCGTTTTCGTCCTCCTAGGACTGTTTAATCAAGTCAGGTTCGTTTTTGATCACGAAAAACGAAGATGATCTAGTACCTTACAGACCGGAATTAGTATCCATATTATTCGAGGTGCCCGACGATGATGCTCGTGGTACCTTCTTGGGTCCGGAGCGTATGGATACCGTCTTGGATCCGCAACAATCTTTTCCGCCAAATTTAGCGGGGACACTGAATTAGTAAATGGGTCACGTGACGTAGTTTTTTCCGCTAAAGTTAGCGAGAAACCTGAATTTGTGCTTTGGTCCCGTGGCGTCTGGTCACGTGGCATCAATTTTCCCGCCAAATTTAGCGGGAAAACTGAATCGGTGCACAGGTCACGTGGCGTCAATTTTTCGCCAAATCGAGCGGGGAAACTGAATTCGTTTACGCTCACGCCGCCGCAAAACCGGGGAACAAACCCGTAAAGACTCTGTCTGGAAAAAGTAGAAAAGAAAAAGGTTTTTAATATATGAGATGTGCAAATACAGGTTCGAATCAAATAGCGCAGTGTTATCTCTAGCTTTGACTCTGCTAAGAAAACCGGGTGTTGTGGCTTTCTTTTCCGCTGTGAATGTTATGAATGAGATGAGTCATTGCTATTCGCTATTGGAACTGGTATTAACACACCCCTACGGCCAATACTGAGTTTCTGTAGCGTCACGAGCAGTCTGGGCGCGAGACCCGGTTGACTGAGTGGGTTGCAGAGACTTGGGGCTCGCCACAAGCAATGCTATGTCATCTCGTGGGGCTGAGACGAGCCCGTTACGTTGCTAGAAGCGTGCGTAGTGTTCCTTAAATGACGCTCTAACGCGTTCCATTGTTTATTATTTTCAGACTGCGTCGCTGGACCTTCGGCGCGGACAAGAGCAAGTGGCCGAACCCTGACCGACCGGGTGAGTGGGGTTCTTTTCGTCGTAAGATAGCTGTACGGTTTGACTCCCGTTTAGAAACAACGGGGATATAATACTGCTACAGCGGCGACCATGACGCGGTATAGGTGTTAGTATGTAAATTAGACGCGCCCTTGACAGGCTTCTGAAGACTCGACTCAACGGGATTAATATACTGCGAAAAGCAACGCATTTTTCTCGGCGGTGTTCTCAGTGTGCGGGGCGTGAGAACAGTGCCTGTTTCACCGCGCGCAAAGGGAGCGTACCGCTCGGGCGAAGTTCTTCGGTTGTTCGCTATTCACTCTCACGCACCGCGCTCGTGTCTGTTTTAGAGTCGGCACTGCCGACCAGTTGTAACTCGTCGCCAGAGTAACTGGCCATTTGTCACTTCCCCGGAAATGAGAAATTCTACAACATCGATGGGAAGATACGTCAGCGAAGAGAAGCGCTATACTGGCTGTTGTAACTGCACCGACGGGGCTCTTGACGCTAGAGAATTTCAGCAGCTGCATCGAGCGTGTCGCCGAGCGACAGTCGCGGTCAGAAAGCGACCGGTTCCGACTAAAGTCCCTTGATACTTCTTTTACAAGTAACGACAACCAATACAAATAACACAAGCACATTTTGCTGGCACAAAATGGCGTCATTCAGTTCAAACCTCCGCTGTGCGCCGCCATTCGCCTCCTAAAACCCAGTGATGGAAGTGCTGCGCCATTTGCGCCAAATTGCGCCATGAACGAAAGTCTGCTGCATCTCGCGCCAAAGCGTCATTTTCGCTCAAAATTGCGCCATAACTGCGCCAGGATGGGTTTAAAGCAAAATATAAAAAAATAATTTATTATTGGTCGGCCCTAATGTTTAGAAAAGTAGAAGGAAAAAAGTGGTATGAATATATTTCACGGCGTCTCTACTCGCGATATTTTAGGTCTGAGCACAATCGAAAGCTCGAACGCATAGCAACCTCGAACACACATACTAAAAGCGCATAGTCACGGGGCATTCACTGCACCAGATTGGTTTAGCCGATGAAAAACACGTACAGGGAGATGAATGCCATGATGTTGCGCTTTCATGCTGTTTAGTTGGTCCCATTGACTCGTAGAGTCGGCTGTAGCGTCGACTTCAGGTGCAACGAAGTATACGGATTGTTCATAAATCGCTCTGGCCGGTTGACGCGCTGCTCAGTTGATCGTCGACATCGTCTAAATTATCAGACGATGTCTGCGAGGCCAGGAACCAAAAGTCTCGAGAAAGCTTTGCAAAATAGTAGGATGGTGGAATAATGTGATAAGACAGAACCAGGATCTTGTGCTCCGAAATCACTCGATAATCATGCCTGCCACATGCCTTCGTGCCGTGACTGCAGAGTGCCGTGGCACTTGCACCGCTCCTGTCAACCTTCCCTTACATCTCACCACACATGAGCGTGCATGCGTCGGGCTTCACCGCTTTGCACCGGAGTGCTAGGAGCAGCAGCTGACCTGTTGGAGGGTTAGCGCAGTAGGCACGGAATTCATTCTTATGATTATTGCAGATTGACCTTCTTTGTCTTTATTGCAGATTAATCTCTAATAATAATTTAAAAAAAAGGGAAACAGCCGAGAAAAAAAGATTAGAAAAAACAAAGCGGGTCTTTATTTTTGATTAAATACGGTAGTTCTTGTGCAGCTGTCGAATGAACGAGCAGCGAACTTTGATTTAACTCTAGTTCCAGCGCTGCTGCAGAGCAGTATCACATTTAAAGCACAAGTGTAGGCTTTCATAATATTTGTCAGTGTTTTTTTTTTGTAGTTTATGATATTAGAGGTTTGAGTTTGGCAGGTTCATAAAACTTGGGGTCGCGTTTTTATTCGTGTAGCGCAATGGTTCTCAACCACTGATGTTTTGCGGACCCCTTGTGGATCGGCGGAGATGATGGAGGACCCCGTTCGTGGTAAGGGGAAGGAAAGGTATAGCTTAAATATAATAACGATTTATTAAATGGATATGACTAAGGGCTAGTGTAAAGTAGAGCTCTCATGTGTACATGCGCACGAGAAAACTCGCCCGAAAACTGAAACGTTTCTTCTCGACCTGAAAAAAAAGACAACTTTTATTGCCGGGCTTGACTGATGAGGCAGGACTTCGCGGACCCCTAGAATGCCTTCGCGGACCCCATTTGAGAACCACTGGTGTAGCGGATACGCTGGTTTTTGCTGGCATTTTGCAGAAATTATATTTATAGGTCAATTAAACTACCGAGTGTAGAACGGGGATGGGAGGGAGGCTTTATCTCAACTGAAGAGTTGGGCTATGATTTATTTTTCAAACATTTTTAGTACCCGTTTTAAATGGACCCTGCTCTGACCAGAGCCGTATTCATTTTGCATCCTATTTTTTTTTAGCACGAAATGTGATAAGTAATATGCTCCAGTATCAAAGAGGAACTGGCAATCATTATCACAGAGGAACTCATTTAAATATGCCATCACTTTTTTTTCTTTTTCATTTGCATCTGCTCCAAAAGCGTTAGCGGCTGCTCCATACCAGTATATTGAATGCTACAGAACTTGCTACAAAAGTTTCAAATGTTGCTTCCATCACTGAAAACCTGCACCGTCACGCAGCCGGCGCTTCAAAGAATGTCGCTACTTGGAGGAAGATCTTATCTAGGGACTTTAGTTTTGACCAGTTGCACGCTGACCGATTTCGGCCCGGTCACCGTGTCGGTTGCTGAGCGAATCTGTGGCTCCTCGAAAGTGACGCGTCGCGCATATTTTTACAACCTGCTATCCGGCACTTTGTTTTGCGGGAGATGCAAGCAACATGTCCGGGGTAGTTGCCACGGAGACCTTCACGGAAAGACTGATGAACACTATTAAAGTGTACCCATTTCTTTGCAACAAGCAGCACCCCAACTTGAAAAAGCACCCGAAAAAAGACTTGAGATGCAGCAAATCTTTGTCACTTTCCTCTTGACAGGTACGGTTGTACCACGTATAGATCGCACGAGTTCACGTCGGTGTAGTGATTGGTTGTGCTTTAATTTTACGGTTTCATAAAATCCAAACCAAAATCACAATTTTTTTTTTTTTTTGTGGCGCAAAATTTGGTGGCAGTGAAAAATACGATTGTGTAGCTATGGAAACATGAAAATGCGAAAATAGTGAAATGCGTGCCTATTCTGTGGTGGGAAGGAGGCATCGACGACGGCTCCCGGCAGTTTCGAAAACCGACTCGCCGATCGCGCGCTCGGACATTCATGCCCATATTACATAGGCTTGTGTGCTTTGGGCACACGTAAGTGATCGTACGGATTCTTCTTTACTTCAAGGAGGGTTGAAATATCGGCGCGGTATGAACTGAACGAATTTTCGAAGCACTAACTACACAACGTTCATACTCGCCCTTCGAGTTCCAGGCGAAATCTGAATGACTGAGCTCTTTTGGACTACTACTTTTAGCGCACAGGTGCTACTAAATAAACTGCTCCAACATTAAAAAAAAAGAAGAAACTTTAGTCATCCATTCCGTCGGTAACGTTGGCAAACACGCGTGCAGTCAGCTGCCCTGTTTCCAATTACAGCCTGACGTGTGTGTCCTTGTCGACTTTGATGAGGTTTTCTCGTGACCTGCGGGCAGTGCTGAGGCCACAAAAGGCGTCATCGTATATAGAGTCACTTTTGTGAACAATTTCGGTGATTTTGTACGCGTAAAAAGTTTTGAGGGATCCAGTCCGTATATCTGGACTGTTTCGTTTATAAATTTATTTAATAACTCTTCTTTCGCTGTCTTCGTTCCATGACATGTTCTTCGCTGTCAGAAAAAAGAAAGAGTGCATAAGAAATAGTTCTTACGACAAAACTATATGCACTCACACTGATGCGCTCGTAGCATTGGGGTTAGGAAGCATTTGTTGCGCGTCTCAAGTCTTAAAATCTAATTTTTAAGCGATCTGTCACGTAACCTTCTAAAAAGCACTCCGAGTTTGACTTTTTTTCTTGTCTACACCGTGATTATTATATAAAACAAAACTGCAACAAACCACAAGCACTACGAGGCACTGATCTCTGTGCTATTGAAGCTGGTAATACGTTTCTTTTTCCAATAATGCGCAGCTTGTGCTGATCTTTATTCACACCCTCAAGGCATTCTGCCTTCCCATGCGTTGAAGGTTCAGCGATAACATTTTTATTTGGGAGTTTTGGAATAGCGAACCGAATTTTAGTTAACGTTATGGACGGTACGGAGACCGGGCGTTAGCGAAGCTTGAGTTTCAGAATAGCGCGTCTTTGCGCCGCAACTCAAAAGGCAAGCATATCGTGCTTGCCGGGCCCCCAAAATGTATTCACAGCTTGTATTGTACACTGCTCCCCAAACTTAACGTCGTCATGAGATGATTCGTTTCTGGCACGTTTTGCGCTATTCCTGGGTTTACCGCTCAACCTATCTTGGGAAGTGTTGACTCCCCGATCACACGTTTGCCTGAGGTGATGGTTCCATCTGCTACAGGGACTAATTTAGCACTGAGTAGCCGGCAATAAATTAATATTTGGGCAACCGATTGGCAGCATAGCACTGTACATACAAAAACGACAACCTGAAAAAAAAAAAAGAAGAGAACTCTGTTGTTTTGAGAAACATTATTTTATATCCGTACAGAAAAATGTACATCTATTTGCTTGGTCCAAAAGCCAAACAAATCGAAGTTATAGAAACTGCAAGGGTGCAGGCTGGCTAGCTAG
The DNA here is from genome assembly GCA_037355805.1 of Ixodes ricinus. NCBI lineage: Eukaryota > Metazoa > Arthropoda > Arachnida > Ixodida > Ixodidae > Ixodes > Ixodes ricinus. Next base: position 184,500 of record JAZHYW010033644.1, read on the forward strand.
GGGACGGTAAGAAACTGTGTTTGAGGCATTGCCTCAAACACAAGCACTTAAACATAGCCCGTTCTGTTTATGTTTATTCTCGTATTCTTCTTTAATGTCAAGCTTTAATTACGTTGTAGCATGACTGCGGTATCGCCAGGCCTCTCCAGAGTGGGTGGTAGTCCCACCACAACGAAGTATTTTAAATATACTAGATTCAGTTACACTAAATTATTTTAGCGAACTTGGGGTGGTAACGAAACAAATACTGGCCGGAAGATAATATTGTGCGCAAAATCGTGTTGATATCTGCATATCAGTAGACTTGACGCTTCAAAATGCTTGGTCAAACAGATATATAACGGATCCGGCACAAAAATCGGTCACTTCGTACGTGCCCAGCTTTACAGCTTTCTATAAAAATCTGCTCAAATGAAAATAAATATATATATATATATATTGATCTTCGTTTGTCCTATTGTTTGCTTACCTTCCTCATCCTCAATGACAGGCGGTTCACTAGTGGTTGCTGTAATTGAAGAGTAATAATAAAATACACTGAAGATGGAAATTTCAGCCCATATGCATGTGCACCAGGCAGGGAGGGGAGGGAGGGGGGGGGGGGGGCGGCGGCGGCGGGAGGCTGCGGCGGCTTGGGGCCCGGCCGAAATCTTCCATTTTCGCTGGGGCCTTCTCTCCTCACTCCCCCTCATACAGCAGTTTAGTCATGGGCGACCCCCCCCCTCCCCCCTCTCCCCCAATCAAAATCCTGGCTACGTGTCTGATGTCCACACAATAATTTATGCCATGAACTTTCAGCAGCGATTGACAAAAGCGCCACGATGCCTTGTCAGAACAAAAAATCAAAGAAACAATATTGATCTTCGTTTGTCCTATTGTTTGCTTACCTTCCTCATCCTCAATGACAGGCGGTTCACTACTGGTTGCTGTAATTGAAGAGTATTAATAGAATACGCTGAAGATGGAAATTTCAGCCCATGTGCATGTGTACACAAGTGATTTATGCCAGGAACTTTCAGCTGCGATTGACAAAAGCGTCACGATGCCTTGTCAGAACAGCACGATGCCTCAAACATAGCCCGTTCTGTTTATGATTTATCCTCGCATTCTTCTTCAGTGTCAAGCTTTAATTAGCGTTGTAGCATGACGGCGGTATCGCCAGGGCTCTCCAGATTGGGTGGAAGTCCCACTACAACGAATTATTTTAAATATACTAGATTCAGTTACACTAAACTATTTTCGCGAACTTGAGAGTGGTAACGAAAGAAACAGGGGCCGGCAGATACTATTGTGCGCAAAACCGTGTTGATATCTGCATATCAGTAGACCTAACGCTTCAAAACGCATGGTCAAACAAATATATAACGGATCCGGCACAAAAATCGTCACTTTGTACGTGCCCAGCTTTACAGCTTTCCATAAAAATCTGCTCAATGCAAAAAAAGAAAAAAAGATTTTGGTTTGTCTTATTGTTTGCTTACCTTCCGCATCCTCAATGACAGGCGGTTCACTACTCGGTTGCTGTAATTGAAGAGTAATATTAAAATACGCTGAAGATGGACAATTTCAGCACCATATGCATGTGTACACAATGATTTATGCCAGAAACTTTCAGCTGCGATTGACAAAAGCGCCACGATGCCTTGTCAGAACATTCATTGAACGTTCTTGCGTATAATGTGGTGGTTGAATCGCCACGCAGTCCTGATACGATGGAAGCCCGACATTAAAGTCAGTTATCGGTAATATTAATGACTTAACATTCGCTTTTTTTTTTTCGCAGACCGGAAGTATTGTTTGATGGAAGAGGGGCTGCGGTGTAATATCGTTCGTAGTAATGGAAAACCATCGTTAGATTTGTTTCGTGGTTTTACGGCGCTGCACTGCGCAGATAGTTCTGTCCTCCGCTTGCGCAGTGTCAACACCAACCAGATAAAAGCTGCGGTGCTGAACTCTCTACGTCACCTACCAAAGGCCAGCGTGGGGCAGATATTAGACACGAGTTTTACGTCAGCGTTCCGCTGGAACTTGCGATTCGTCGGCGAGAACACGCGTCCCGTCCCGGCTGAACGCTGGAAGAAGCTCTCGCGACCAAAATATGACCCGCGCTGGCCTTCGGTCAATATTTCAGTGAACGTCCGCTATTTCTAGGGGATGTTCACAGTATGCAAAGTATTTCTTCTGAAAGGTCGAGCACTTGTTATCCGTCTTTTTTCCGTCGGCAGAAGTAATGCCAATAATAATATTTAAAAAAAACGATTTTTTTTTTTAAAATAATGTGTCATTCCTAGACTCTCTCCTTTAACTCGTGTTTGAACCGAGCAACATGTCCAAATAAGAGTAATATGAACGCCTATTGAATATTTTTCAACGCGTGTGACCTTGGTTTGGCCGTGTTATGCTTACCTATCTCACGAGCCGCCACGACCGATGCTCTATCAACAGTTGTTAGATCTGGACAAGGATAACAAAATACAGTGAACCAGGTATACGTAATTTCTATGTTGCTCTTCCGACAGTAAGAAAAGGTAGCTACAGTTTAGTACCTATATGTGCATTCACTCAAAGCTTGATCTGGCGCAATCGAAATTGTTTCCAACTCCACAGTAAACAAAATAACGTACAAAATGAAACGAGTCTAATTTTGTAACATGGGCAGAATTCGTCGTATTAATGAAGTAAATGCAAGGGTGCATGCGAGCTGACTAAGAACTGACATTTCTAATCGTGGAGAGGTGGGGGAATAGAGGGACAGTCGTCCTGTTTCAGTGCACTTTCCAGGGTGAAAAACATTGTTGTATTAGATATTTTCTTTCTTGTCACGCAACATTTCTTGACTTCTTTTGGGGTCACGGGACTAAAAGAATTATTCTATTGACCTATGGACACAAAGTTACAGCTACACGCACGTGCATCTGTTTCTGACCTGCATGTACGCTTACCTTCAGAAGCCACCGAATTCAATTCCTCATTGAGAACTCCTGCAATCGGAAAAGAACGATGACAGTGCAGTGTAGTTCGGTAGTTGCATATCTCTTGAATTAGAATTAGCCCAATTAAACTGAGGAGAAATAACAACAGGAATGAAGTGATAGCAACTACTACAGAGCGTTTTCGTGTTGCGGTTGCCATCTTGAAATATGACGTAGTTGGGTTGGGCGACAAAAACTAAAGTAGCAAGTCTGAGCGTAACTGCAATAAAAACTCGCCGAAGACACTTAAGACTGCTTACGTGCTAGGAATGCGAAAGCATTCTTACACGCAGCGCATTCCTACAAGCAGCAAGCCACGCGTCTTCCTTTGCACACGGCGCTCCGGCGGTGACATCACGCTTCCCTACTGCGCAGGGGCGGCAAGCCCCGCCGGCTTCACGACAGGCTTGCGTGACGAAGCACCTGCGTTGCTGTGCTTTTCGTGCTGTCAATCTGAGGCGCGTCCGCTTTGAAATTGAGCGGCCCCGCCGACTTCTGTGACGAAGCACATGGGTTGCTGCGCTTTTCTTTGTGTTTATTTCTGAGGCGTGTCCGCTTTGACCTTGAGTGGCGCGTGCATGATGGCGTATTTTTATGACCATCTTTCGGGCACAACGCCGACGCCTTTTCGCGTAATGGGACAAGTAAGCGAAGAAACAAGGTAGAACTATTGGCACGAACACCTTGAATTCTAGCGCCTTTCAGTCAGGCGAATAACGTGATTTGCTGTTTTTCCCGAACACAGCTACGTCAAGCCGCCATAATAATAATAAAAAAACGGCTTTACTTAAGCCGACGTTACGAGCCGAAGGGCTAATCAAGCAGCGCTGAAAGCGCAATGTCATGGCTTTCGCCGTCTTTCTGCGCGTGCTCGTCCGCTGGCTTCTCCATTAAGCGCAGAGAGCGCGCCGTGACTTCCCGCTTTAGTCTGCTTGCATATATACATATATGTGTGTGTACTCTAGGCTTTGACAGCGCTTTGACTTAAGGTGTCGCGAAGAATAATAGTTGTAAACAAGAGACCATGAAACGAAACTGGGTTCGAATTGACGTATCACATATCACGTAGTGGTACTGCAAATACAAGCTTGAGGAATCAGAAACGTGTTTTCCTGTGTGAAACACGAATTCAAGTTAACATTTAAATTTATTTTCGCAAACTTGCAATGATCCCGGGTGAAAAAAGAAGAAGGTCGCATCGATATATTATCATCATGACCCACGGCATTTGTTTCTTTATATATTTAGCTTTTGTTGTGTCTTTATTTGTTTGGAATGTTCAGAAGTCCAGCTTATTCCACCCCGCTCGAAGAAATCGAGCGCTGACCTTGGATCCTTCGATCGCCAGTTTATTCTTCTTTTGCACGTCGGAAAGGTCAAAGGTGTTGGTGGGTGTGTGTGTGTGTGTGTGTCCACTTGCGGCGTACACTCGGAGGCCGATGTTTGCTTCTCTACGTCAGCTTGTTTAATAAGCAAGCGCTTTTCTGTGTTGAGGCTAACTCTCTCGTACATTGCATTGCACTGCGCATTCGTGAATCTAATATCGAAATCGGAACATACGAGGTCCGTGGTCTTCGAAATGCATTCTCGGTGTCGTCTTTGCATCAGGTTACAAGAAATTTCAGCCCTGATTAAGTATATGGTTCGACGTAATAAGCTCTCTTGAATTTTCGATAGATCGATTCTTATGGCTCCGGGGCCGTGAACAAAAGGCGACTCCGGTGGGTTGCTATATGTCAGCGCGAAGCTGGTCAGGCCGACAGTAAGGGCAACTGTTGAAGCAGAGTCATGCCACCGAATGATTGGGAACGAGCGCTGCGTCGCAGTTCGGCAGGGCGCTCGGATGTTCGACATCGGGTCCAATGACCGCGGACCGTCTGAGAATTACGAAAAATTCTGTTTCTGACCAAACTTCATTGCCCGGTCGGTATGTGAAGCTTTCGTCCCACGGGGAGTATAGTACTCGATAAAAATTAGCAATACGGAATGTGGCTATGCTTCAATTCCACTTTTTTCTTGTGGATTGCATTTTTTTTTTTTTTGATGCAGTGAGGAATACTTTTATTATGAACGTTAGTTACGAAAAGTGACGTGGCGAAAAGGTTATCAGTGGGGTCGTGAACTTCCTCCCTACAAATAGGCCTTGCCTTCCGCAATGCTTGGGCGTTTTTTGGGCATGCTGAATCGGCACATTAAGTTGCGAACGTTTAGCATGTGTGTGGAATTGTCTTATTAAATAAACGTGTCTTATTAAATTCAATTTTTCGTCAACGGTAAGGATCTCTTGTATCTGTCGTTTATTTCAAGGGGGACTCTGCGTTATAAATTGACTCTCATTTGTACGGGTTAGTCTGTCGGCCTCTACCGGTATCTCTTGTCTCCAAGTGCGCAACCCCAATGTGTAATATCGGTTGAAGATTTGCCGCAAACAGCTGTGTTTGAAAGCAAGTGAAAGTGTTCAAAAGTGCAGCACTATCGAACACAAGCAGGTGAACGGTTTTCCGGTGTTTATGTAAAAGTAAAATCGGCTGGTGTTTCTCGGTGTTCATTAATTAAAAAAAACGAAATTTGTATATCGGCGATCTGTATTGCACGCACGTTAAAACATTGATTATTGTTGGTGACCGAATATTGCCGATGAATACAAAAGCAAGCTCATGAAAAACTAGAGTTCAGCTTTAATTTATAACTGCATACACTAATAACGCTTCACGGTTACCGTAATGAGACAGTGTTTGCCAACGACGGACAACGAGTCCTGAACACGTGTCAAAGTCCGAGTACTCTTTGACGTAACCATCCGGAGTTTTTCGTTTTCTTTTTATCCATGCTACCCACTTTCAGCTCCACGGGATGACAAAAAATGAAGTGTTCTCAAGCAAAATGTTTCTGCCTCCAATGGAGGGAAGTATACTCTTGGTTTTTCTTTCGCAAGATTTAACCGATAACGACAGCCAGTGTAGTTCTGATCACTGTCGTCCAGCTCTGACCTGAATACAAACAAAGGCTTTGTGACAATTTGTGGTGACGTGACCTAACTCTTATGCCACTGCTCCTCAGGTTCAGTGGTGCATCTGATTGAGAACGATAGGGTGCTTGATCCTAGGGAAGGTCATGCGCCAGAAGAACGTCCAAGGAAGGAGAGTTTCGACAAAGAATAGTCTTCGCTTCGAGCAAACATGTCCATAATTTTTTTATTCTTTGTTTGTTTTAACCGATTTTGTATTTTAGACCGTAGCGTATGCTTATCGATGTTATTCAGTTAAACCGGAAAGTCTACGGCCTTAAAATAAGGAATGCAAACATCCCCGTCTTGTTAAAAAAACATGCATTTTCCAGTCAGCATAACCTTCACTAAGTTTGCTGCACAATTTCAACCCTTTGTATACACTGACATCCGTTGCTACTTTTATGAGAAATTCTTATGGTGGTCGACCATTCACGGTGACAATACCGCGTTGTGTAGATGGCATGAGTAGAGTAAACGGCACGCAATATTTGGTACTCTCAAACATCTTACCTTGGAGCGCTAGTGCGCATACGAACAGGTATGTAGTCGCTCTCATCATCACCTGTTGTGTGTACTGGCCACCAAATGTTCTGCATATGGAGCTTATAAACCTCACAAACAAAATTGTAGCGCAGGTATTTCCTCTTGCCCTCTTGTTACACCATGCGGAAGTGTGAATAATGTTTTTTATTTGTTATTTTTATGTTTCACGGGCAGATACATACTTAGAATAAATTAATTTTAAAGTGTATGAGTAATGAAATAAATATACGCGCGAAGAAGCGAAAATGCGCGTGAATAAGCGAAACAAAAAGTGTCAAATAATGTTTAGGTTCGATAGGGGTGTGCGATATTGAAATTTCGAATACGAATCGAATACGAATAAGACAAAAAACGGGCTTCGAATATCGAATCGAATATCGAATATGTGTCTAGTAATGAAAAATTGCAAAACAAGAGGTAACTGCAGGTTTTATTGCCATTTTAATATAAATCAATGCAACTGCATTTTACTGGGCTGCAATACTTCTAGTAATGCACTCATTACAAATTATCGTGTAGGAAAATTAACTGCTCAACGTGTTCAGAAAATAAGCGCTCCCTACGCGCCGTGACAACATTTCCGCCAGGAGAAAGACCCTTTCACTCGGGAAACTTGCGAAATTTCACTAAAGTTTGAGGAAGTTCGATGAACAGTGTTGCCCGGCTGCTACACAAATATTTCGAATTTTAGGAAACAAATAATTTTGAAGGTAGTTTATTTTTTATTTTATAGAATGGTTACGAAGGTTTATACAGTATAAAAGCGAAAATATGCGCTTTTAACGCTTTCATTAGTTATTAATGTGAACCAGTGATGCCAATAAACCCAACAAATATTGCACTTTTCCTCCGCTTAATAGAATCAACTAGTTTTTTTTTTTTTAATTTTCGTGCATGCACACAAAGTTGAACTTCAGTCGAACCTTTGTCGAACATCATGTTGAAAGTTCGAAGAAGTCGAACTTGGTCGAACTCAAACCTGGGAAGGTTCGCGACATCCCTAGTTTTGACTGCGTGGGAGTGGCAGGAGTTTTTGTCGATGGCAATGCAACGTTCTGCTCGCACCCAGCTTTTTCTTTTTTTAATTTTTAAACATTTATATTAGCTAACACTCTCGAGATTTATTTTATATTTATATTTCACTCTCGAGTTTTTTTTATTGTATCAATTTATAGAACGCGCAATTACATCACATACTGCTATAAAAGTGACACAACAAAGGGCTTGGTGAAAAAGAAACCGAAACTGATCTTGTCTTGCTGCCATCAGACAGATAGAAACGGAGCAGACCGATAGCGCACGCATCATACGCCTTCCTCAGTGAATAAACATATTCATAGGGGAATGCGTGGCAGGCAGATTATTCGTTACTTGCTCGAATATTCGCAGTTTGTGCGAATATTCGCCATTTTCCCGAATATTCGGCTTTGGCCGAATATTCGGGAACTTCCGAATATGCAATTTTCGAATCGAATACGTTTCGAATAAGGAAAATATTCGATTCGTATTCGAAATTTCGAATATTCGCACACCCTAGTTTCCGACAAGCTCCTGTGAACGAAAAATTCCGATTGAGGTTTGCCATTAAACGAGGCTCCAGCGGAAGCATTGTTCGCTAAATTTAGCGGGAAAAGTATGTACGCTTCGTCCGTGACGTTATATCTCTTTTTCAGAATAGGCTATAGCCCTCCGCCAAATCTATGAGTACTTTAAGTCTGTTTACGTTGCATCTTTTCCGTATACGACGGTCAGGGTTAAAAAGCGATTGGGAACCATGGGTTACCCCAAATATTTTAGCAATGATATGGGAAAAAAAATCGCTTGTATCAGACGCTACCTACCTCGCGAGAGATGACCGTGATATTACTGCGTTCAAGAAATATCGTAATCAACTTACATCCACACTTAAAAAGGCAAAGTCAAATTATCACAAACGTCTTTTTCATGACACGCACAAAAAGCGCCCCGCCATTGTATGGCAGTCTATAAACGAAGTTCTTCAACGCAGCAATCCAAAGAAACCGATAGATACGCTTTCAATATCTGGTGAAAGAGTGTCAGGAATACAGCTCTCCGAGTATTTTAACCGCCACTTCAGCCAGCTTACGTTCCAGCGCTCTCAATGAGTGTGCTTCCTCGTTTATCTCGAGTCGAGTAGACGAATCTGTTTTTCTGGCCTCTATGGACGAATCAGCAGTGTTTAGTGTATTTACGGGACTTAGTAATAGCAGAAGTCACGACATTGATGGCATACAAATAAAGACCGCTAAATTTATGATTGACTGATTCCCCAGTTTTAGTATGCATATTTAACCTTGGCTCTTGTCAACTGCGTAAGTTCCCAAATTCCATGAAACTCGCAAAAGTTTCCGTTTTGCGTAAGGGAGGTGATAAAAATATAGTTACAAATTATAGACCAATATCATGTTATACTACCATGTTTTCTAAAGGGCTAGAAAAATTATTTTGCGTCGTTTCGACGACTTTTTTATGTATGTACATTCAGTGTTAACTGACTTTCAGATTGGTTTCCGCAGGGAAAGTCCACAGAATGCGCTTTGTTGTCTAGAAAATAATATTAAGAAATATAGAGCAAAGACAGTTGAAACTGACAGTGACTTTTTATCGACTTCAGCAAAGCTTTCGATTATCTTAACCATACAACGCTCATTGATAAACTTTCCTATTATGGTGTACGGGGCACGTCTATAGGACTTATTCATTCATACCTATAACATCGCAAACAGTGTGTCTTAATAAAGCGGTTATATTTCTTCGTTGCAACTATTGAAGTCTCGTGTTCCATATAGGGCAGTATACTTGACCTACTTCCGTTCAATGTTGTGTATATTAATGACATCGTCAACATCTGTCAACGCTCGCGTGTCATAATGTATGCATACGATTGTAATATTTTCATCACTACGATTAATATTGATGAACTGATAATTAAAGGGAATTCTGTCTCGGAGAAGTTTCTCTTATGGTCAGAACAAAACGGCCTTGGAATAAGTACTGCTAAAACGAAAGCGATTGTATTTAGACCAGTAAATCAACATGTTGATACTAATTATGCACTTAAAATTGGTTGCAGCTAGATAGAAATATTAAGCCATCATAAAACGCTCGGCATCATTTTTTCAGAATATGTGCAATTGGACGTTATAGAATTCCTATCTCAGAAATTATCAAAGGTAGCTGGCAGTATCGGTCACTGTCGCTCCTTCTGCCTACAAAGGGTAAGATTCAAATTTATTATGCTCTGTCTTGCTGACAGATTAGCTACTGCCATTTTGTCTGGGGCACAACGACAAAAACTAATATCAACAAACTAATGATTCTTCAGACAAAATACGTGTCGTTTTATTGAAAATGTTCCATACGACACATATGTCGAACCACGATTTTTGAGCTACGGTGTCTCGAACATTTTCACTGTTTATGATTATCGTTTGCTTATTTGCTTACGCCTTTTCAACTTTGGAATTTATTACTTTTTTCGGCGGATCTAGCAAACCTGACTAAACGTGAATCAGTCATCAACGTTCGTCACAGAGAATTCTGAAACGTTCCTTATTTCCGTACAAATTATGCACTCGCAGTCTCTTGCTCATAACCTACCTACACTGCTTAACAACATTTGGATGAACCGCACTGATATCATTCATTGTATAACTAAAAAACAACAGGTGCGCACTTTTTCTTTTGTTTAGGTAAATAGAATTGCTTTTGCGGGAATTTTATAGGAACGTTTTTAATTGTTTTGATAGGAATTTGTATGAAATGTGTTGAGTTGTTTTGTACAATTTTTTAGGAATGTTTTAATAGGATTGTTTTTAAATCACGCATTCCCTGTACGTGTAAGGGCACCGGACCATCAAGCTATAGCTCCTGGTAGCTTTTTTGTCCCGTGTCCTCGGCATAGTGTTGCTGAAAATAAAATTCGAAGTTCAAAAACGGATTGCTTGTTAAATAATATTAGAGCACAAATAAAAAAATGTTCTGCAAGTAATTCGTCTCCATCAAGTTTTTTCAACAGTACATTCTGCTCACACACAAGCATCGTTGCTCTCACGGGACAGCACGATTCTGTTTATGATTAAATTAGGACATTATATCGATCCGCCACATACACGATCCGCGGCTATCGATGCCGATTCGAGTGCCTCCTCCCCTCCCCCCTTTCCTTGTGTTTCACACCCAATCGCAAACTGAAAAAAAAAAAAAAAAGAAGCGAAAGGCATTTGCCACATGTGAGGCGCGAGGCATTGTACTTTGGAAGAACGGGCGTGTATGTAAAGGTTACTTTTCCTGCTTAGGGGTCATTTTGCCTCTTCCGTGTAGGTTTATTCAACTGCGTGGGACCTTTAGCTCGGAGGAAGCATGCATGAACGGCAAGTGAGAATTTACCTTGGAGCTTCTTGAGATATCCTCTGAAGAAGCTCCAACGTAAATTCAAAAGATTATTTCCGAGCTTGACGTCAAGGAAAAGCCGCGTAGCGTGTTGCCTAGAGCCAATGAATATTCCGGACCGCTGAAACCTCTAAGCTTTTATTTTTCAGCACCGCGACGCAGTACTGTCACCGATGACAACAAAATGGCGGCTGTTTCTAATCGGTTTCCCATACATTGTAATCGGTTACCATACATTGCGCTATTGCACGTTGCTCAAAGGTATATAGCAGACACCAGACGCCAACGTGTACAAGTTACTAAAAAAAAAATGATGTCAAGTTACTGGGTAGTGACCTCAAAAGTAATTTGAGTAGTGTAAAAATTACTCAAATGGAGAGTAATTGAGTAAATTGCTAACTACGGTAAAAAGTAGTGAATTACTTTTGAAGTTACTTTTATATATTTCTTTTTTTGCGGTAACAAGAAAGGACATAGGTTTTGATTCGTTAGCGAAATTCTGCTAGCCAAATATAAACGACTTGTGTTTTCACAGAAATTATTTTAATAGATGCTTACCTTCTGCGTGCCTAATTGTTTTGTACTTTTATTTATTTTTTGGTCAGTGATGTACTGCGTATGTATAATTTCTACTTTGAGGTTTAACACTGCCTGAGCTTAATTCTACAGGCAGTGTTTGCTTGTTTACAGTGTTGCTTGAAGTATATCTAAAAAGTACTTGAAGTAAAGTACAAAGTGAAAGGTTATGTACTTTAAGTAAAGTAGTAACTACACCGGGTGCAATGTAATTGAAGTAAGAGTATTATAAATGCAATGTACTTTCAAAATAAAGAACAAATACTTTTTAATACAATATTTTATGATGCCCTTTCATTCTCTATACAATGTTTTTGTTTTAAACTGGTATGCATTGCTTCAAATATAATCGGAAGTGCATCCGTTTTCTTTTTTCGGAAATGGCGGCAAATATTGGATCACTGAAGTCGCCACAGAGTAGTGGTTTTACTATCGCTGACGATCTATTTAACATGATCAACCTATAAGACACTTATTTCTATTGGTCTTATAGCCGCCATAACTTCACTTAGGGAAATAACCAGATGACGTCTCGAAAGACGATAGCCCGTTTTCACATGACGATTCGCCATTTTTTTCTTTTCAAATTTGGGGAATGTATTTTGAAGTCGGGAGTTGCACTTTCCTCGGAAAGCACGACAAAAAATAATTGAGTAAAGCGTAAGTGGATGCTCAGAGAATTTACTTCAAGTAAAGTACAAGTTTTCTAAACCTACTTGAAGTAGTATTTTAAGTACTATTTCAACACTTGTGCTTGAAGTAATACTACTTCAAAGTAGTAGTTTAAGTACTGCTTTAAGTACATCCCAGCAGTGCTTGGATGTACTTCAAGTAATTCCCAACACTGCTTGTTTATTATTTTAATGTAAAAAAAAAAAAAAAAAACGTTGGGGGAATTACCAAGGTTTCCCGAACGATCTTCGAATCTTGGTAAACCTGCATATTTTAAGTTTTGAAAGGAAAAGCAATGCAAAGAGGTCACATTTGTGTTGCCCTCCAGCACGCGATGCTTTAAGTGTAACTACGGGAGCACCAGATGAGGTTCAGAGCGAGTGCTGCATCTTGTTGCCTCCTTTGAGTGAGCATGCAGTTTGTAGGGGGCGAAAGTTCCTGCGTTGGGGAGGAGCGGGGACAAGCCCTTTCTTCAAATGCGTCAAATCTCTTTGAGCTTCGGGAAACAAATTAAAGCCAGTCTTCGGCGATAATCCCGCAGTTACTCGGCAACATTTTGCGACGTGTCTGTCCGCTCCCCGCGCCACCTAGCAGTGTTTTTGCAGTGGAGGGCTCCTGAAAATTTTAGGGGGTTTCTGACACTCCAAACAACTCCCCCCCCCTTCTTGCCTATACCACATGCTTCCCCCTCTTTGCAAATATCATCTGATCATCCAACATCTTGTAAATTTTTGTGCAGGAATGTTTGTTGATAAGCGAACCTACCACTAACATTCGAAAGTAATTTGTAATTTGACTAGAAGTTACTCGAAAAAGGTAATTCAAGTAAACTAATTACCGAAATAAAAGTGTAATCGAAAGCTACTATACTACTCAGAAAAGTAATTAAACTACAGTAGCTTGAGTAGGGCTTGTGTGGAATCGTTGATGTGACGAAAGTAACGGAACTCAAGCGACGTTTGGAGCACATGGCGTGCCCCTTGCGCTGGCAACCCCAGCGAATGGCGGTGATGAACACTCGCGGCATATGTAGGGGGCACAAGATAACGTAGCTGCTTTCTCAGGCTGCGGTGAACCCTGAGTGTTGTTCTCGTAATTTTTTCTGATACTGCTAGTGCACGGAGAAAAAACAAGCTACGGCATTGAACGCCAAGATTGGGCCTTTTCCGCAATTGCTCAGGACCATTTATTGGTTAACGAGGAAGCATTTTTGATAGCCTCCCAAAATTGAACCAGCTATTAGGCCTCTTGTTGCTGCGAACGAAGGCGGAACAAAATAACGATGGGTTGTAGTTGAAGCGCTAGGCTGACCCCAGCTCCACACTGTTACTGACCGCCCATACCTTCAAATAGATGTCACCAAAAATGGCGCACGACCGTGTTTGCTCGAACTATTTCATAAGTTTGTGGAATTACTTGTCAGGGTAATAAGTGATAGACGATTTCCGTTGTCTTCCCGGACCAGACGTTGTCTGGTCCTAAATATGTAAAAAAAAGCAAAATTAAAGTTCTTTGTAATGTTGAATTAGAGCGCAGCTCTTGAGGAGGAGGGGAGGGAGGGGAGGTTTGCCCTTCCTTCCCCTCCTCTCCCCTTCTCCTGCTCCCCTCCCATTTTAGCGGAAAATTTCCGCTAAATTTTAGCGGTAAAATTTTCGCTAAATTTCCCGTTAAATTTAGCGGTAAAATTTTCGCTCAATTTCTCCCGCTTAATTTAGCGGGAAATATCCCTGCTAAAGTTCCCCGCTAAATTTAGGGAAAAATTTCCTCGCTAAAGTTAGGGAAAAATTGAACCGCTAAATTTATCGCAAAAAATTTTCCCGCTAAATGTAGCAGGAACATTTTCTATAATGCAACGCGCGCGGTTATCCCGACGCCGACGGCGACGCCGGAAATGGGCGCCTAAGAGCTGCGCTTTTAAAATTGAAAGACGTTTACAAATCCCTGTAATGCGAAATTAGAGCGCATCTCTTCATGTATTTTGATTTTGCGATATACCGTGACGGGAGGGTACGCAGGAGGAGAAGGGTAGGAGTGCAGAGAAGGGAGGAGGAGGAGGTATGGAGAAGGAGGGGAGAGGAGGTTTTCAGAAAAGGAGGAGGGGTGGGCCCTAAGTACCCTCTCCCTCCTCCCTCCTCCTCTCTCACCACCTCCCTCTCCCCTCTCCTCCTCCCATCTTCTCCTCTCCTCCTCCTTCATAACCTTCCGTCCTCCCACAGTTTCCCTGCTAAATTTAGCTGGAAAATTGGCGTCACTTGACCTCAACATCAATTCAGTTTCTCCGCTAAATGTAGCGGGAAAAATGACGTCGCATTAGGGAGTTTTCGTAGATCATTTTCGCCGTCCCGCAACGCTCTGCGCATCCCGCTACGATACCCGGAACTCTACAGTCAGGGTCAAGGGCACGCAGGCGCAGTAGCGGCTTCCTCGTTGCAATGGGCTTAGCGGAGGGGAAACACGGTCTACGAAAACTCCCCAATACTTTGTGTCACGTCACCTATGAACAAATTCAGTTTCTCCGCTAGATTTAGCGGGAATATTGACGTCACGTGACCCCAACAGCAACGTTCTCCGCTAAATTTAGCGTGGAAACTGAATTTGGGTTGACGTCCTGTGACGTCAGTTTTACCGCCAACTTTAGCAGGCAAACTGAATGCGCAATGTTGCATTATGGGACGTCACAGACCTACGCACTAATTCAGTTCCTTCGCAAAATTTAGCGGGGAATTTAATTGGTGTATACTGTATAGGTCTGTGACGTCCCAGAATGCATCGCGCGCGATTACGCCGATGACGACGGCTGTGCCGCGAAACACGGCGAACGAGCACCTAAGAGCTCCGCTCTGAAAACAATACACTAAGCTCGGCGCTATAGTAGCGTTCCTCACCGGGCATATCGGCGCACCGTTTATGCAGAATTGCCCTTTATTATACGAGTCTCAAATGTAAAAAAGAATAATCAACGAGCTGCGTTCATATTGGCCTTTCGACATTTCGTTTCTGTCCTTCGTACATGTTGTGCAACAAGCCGTGCGCCGCACATGGACGACCTCTGGAATCCAGACGTTGAAGATATAATAGAACCTAACACTTCTGCCTATAAGCACGACACAGTGCGTTTTATGTGTGAGAAAAATCAACTATGAAACACGGATGCTTGTTTTCCTGCCTCTGAATATACCAACGTCCCAAAGTTTCAGAAGGTACACCATTCCACTTAAAGGTGACCTTTTGTAACTGCGCAAAGCGTTTCTTGCGAGACTCTGTAAACCAGTATACGCTGTCGACTACTATTTTGGCGAGCGACATTTAACGGGACTTGTTTATTGACATTTCTGCGTGACCTGTACGTGCTTGGGCGCACTTCCAGATACCTACTCACCAAAGAACACGCAATGGGTGTTTATTCCCCATCGCACAAGTTTTGTGTGGGGTCAACAGGCGCGAGCGCGTGAGTTCCTGGGTGCCTTGCGTGCTCGGTACTGGTACAAACAGTGCGCAGTCTTTAAAAAAGGCCCGTTGGTTCAGTTTCCCGCAGGACACCCAGAAGTCGATGACTGCGGTCTACAAAGGGAGCTCGGCGAACGACAACGCCATGTATACATTTAGACCTGCAGATGAAGGCTGCGATGTGCCCTGAGCATGAAGTAAGCACACTGCAGCTTTGAAGTGAAATGTTTACTGATTGCGCGAAGTTACAACACCGAGCCTCGGACACATTTACTACGTACACTAACACGAGAAATGAAATCATGGCGCACAAACCCACAGGCAAAGCTCGCCTTCTTAATAAATTGTACAGGCAAACAACACAAAGCACCAAAACTAACTTTGCAGAAACTTTGAAATTGCCTAATAATATTATAATTTTTATTCAAAAAATAAACGCGACAAAAGGAAACTTCCTTTTCTGTCGAAAAGCATCACTATTTCGAAACACAAAGCATTTTTCAACCAACGTGCTTTGCAATAGTGAAGGTGTTTCTCGATAAATAAATTCGTTGGAAAGCTTCGGTCAGGTGTGGACTGTCGCCGCTGAATGACGTCACGCGACTTGTTCATGTGAATGCCGTCGGCTTTGGGATGAACGACATTATTGTTAGTACCCATCTTGGTGACTGGTTACCTATGATAGCATTCCCAAAGTCATCTGATTTCGGTGCGCTGCCCGTGGATGGAGATATATATGTGCTATCGTTTTTTAATAGTGCTGACAGTAACAAAAAAACAGGAAAGAGTTGAATCTTGGAAATGCGAAAGCTAAACACCGGACGCCGGCGTTTGGCTTTCGCATTCAGCGCGTTTGACGAGTGCAGCGGAGACAAAGGCAGCTAGCTTTATAGGTCTAGCCACTAACCATTCCAACCGTAGCTCGGAGTTTTGACGTCCTTGCGCGCTCTCGTTTCCTTCTCTCTATCAGTTTCTCGACGCATAGCTTCGAGCTCTGACAGTCTGTTGGCGAAAGTAAATGGGACACGTGTGTTTTCTTAAAAGATTAAACATTTGCGTCTTAAGGCCGGTTCACACGCTTGCGACTTTTAGAACCGAGTGCCTCGACACCTTCTAATATCTCTTACGACGAGATGACACACTGGCACCACCTATAGGGTATTAGAGGAACACGTGGCGATCCCATATATTTTCAGTTTCTTTCGGGCATCATTCTTTATTCCTTGGCTAGAAACAAATTTTGGTAATGAAATAAATGAACATTTCTCATAAGTAGTACGTACATTTGACCTCGAAAATACCGTCAAACCTTTGCTCTAGGGAAATGCAGTTTCGGGGTCACCGCATGGATGGCCCCCGCGATTCAGTGTGCTATCCCTACGCAAGAGATTTTAAGAGGTTTTAAGGCGCTTGGTTCTAAAGGTCCATTCACACTCTTGCAACCGAGTACGACCGAGAGAGACCAGACCGGTTTTTAATCCTTTTGCGACGTCTTAGGACCGGATGCACCGCAGAGCATTCGGTCCAGAGACGTCGCAAGAGGCTGTACAAAACGGTTTGGTCTCTCTCGGTCGTACTCGGTTGCAAGAGTGGTGAATGGACCTTTACTCAACATGGTCTCGGAGGATGTCAATAGAGTCGATGAGAACTTCTGGGCGTCTCTTACCGACGCCCAGCCTTCCGCGCGTTGACTGCGCGTGCACGCTCGAGGCGCACAAGACGCCGAAGCAAGATTTAGGTGGGTACGTGCTGGCAAAATGAGTTCACAACTTCGCGTTTAAAATCTTTTTTTTTGTTGACAGTTTTGTTTTTTATGATTGTATTACGATGGCCATATTTTTAAACTCTTATTTAAGTCAATTGAAAGAATCATGCCCCTGAAAAATAAAAATAAATGAGATGATGATGCCGCTGGATTTAATTACTTGTTGAAATGTGTTTCGCTAAATTTGCTCTGTGAACAGTGCGTTATTGCCACGAACAACTTTGATATAACCGCGGGACCCTCTGATCCGCTTATTTTGCGAAGCCTCCATGTTAAATAACGTATGATACACGGTACAGATTAAGAGTAGTTTTAATATGATACACGGTACAGATTAAAAGTCTGATACGATATTAAAAGTACCGAAAATGCTGAGGTTTGCGCTAGTGGAATTTCTCGGTGTCTGTTAAGTTCGTTTGAAACGCTGTGAAGCTTTTATAGACGTTTTCCCAAATTACGCAAGCATCAAGGAGGATGACGGGAACATAGGTACACGCGCTGGCGTCTACAGTAGTTGACTGTTCGAAAGCAAAATCTAAAACAAATGGCACTTTGCACGTGCGCTCCTCAACGCGTTCTTTCGATTATTTACTTCCAGTCTTTTATACAAGGAGAGGCGAGCGCGTGCAGCGTGTCTATACCTACGTTCCCAGCATTCTCTTTGGTCCTTGGGTAATTTAGCGAAAGGTGTATTCGATAGAACTTCTCGAGTACTGCAGGGTATTGTTCAGAATACCTTTCGTTTGTACGTCAAGGTGAAATTAACTACGATTGTCCGTTTAATTTTTGAACTTGTTATACTTTTTAGCGCGCTTTTTATACAGTTTTCTATATAACTATTGTGTAGGAAAATACTATGCGCTCTAAAAGAAGGAGATCCGCTACGGTTCACTCAGTGCTTCTAAAATAATTATTTACTCTGTACTTTTCTCGCAACACGCCGCAGCCTAGCACTCTTAGCATGAATGCTTAATTGGTTTCATTAACGCCTTTCCTAACTCATTTAGCAAAATAATTTACAGAAACTGAGGGAACGAGTGAGAACGCAGATATGTATTCGTAATAACAACGTAAGTCTGCATTAAAAAAAATGTGTCGTGCGTATATTTATACAGCGGAAGTTAGTCGGCCCTAATAAGCGCCGGTGTCAGCTGTTGATGAGCAATTTAGCCAGTGCAGTACAACCGCTAGCCTGGGGTCTTTAACGTGCACCACGCAGTAGTGATATACGTACCGCACGCCTGTACGTTGCCATCCAGATGGGCTGCCCGTTCACATGGTCTGCGTAAAGGCTTTCCGCTGCTGTAGCACTTCGCTCAGTTCTTCTGATGCTAGTTTCCGTCTAGCTAAACGCTCTGCCTAAATGCTTGAAATATTGCGACATTGCGATGTGCCGGTTGCTTATTGTTCGGATACTCTCTGCATCGAACGCGGCAAACAGACGAAGCGCTTGTATACCGGGTTGTTATTTTTTCTTCCTTTATCTGTTATTTATTTTATTTACAAGAAACATGTATCTTATTTATGTATTCATTTTATTTATTTAATTAATTAATGTTTACTTTATTAAACACATCCAAACTGTATATAAAAAAAAAGAACTGGCATTATCACGACAACGCGAGTGGCACGCGTATCATTGCTAATTCGTGACCTGTACCATAACAGAGACATTTTGTAATGCGAAAAAAGAACGCCGTTCTTTCCTTGTTCGTCTTTTCGTTTACAATCTAAAAAGCGCTACATAAAAACGAATCAATGCGCCAGAATTGATCATTCAGGCCACATAAGCTAGTAGTGCCTAGATGTTTGAAAAATAGTCCGTATGAGAAAAATGCCTAAATGGTGCCGATGTGGTGTTCGCGCCTTTTGTGTCGCGCAGTGTATATTCGGCGTGTTTTCTGAAGAGTACCACTTCATAATAATGACCTAATAATCATTCTTACCTACGAACCGTGCATATTCGAAAGGAAGTGGTGTTCGCCATCCTCTGTTCAAGGTTGCCCACAGCGCTTGGGCTGGAAAAATTCGACTACTTTATCAGGCTCGCCAAGATTTATGTAAAGTAAGATTTATTTAGTTCTTCTGACGATATTATTTTACTATACCATCAGAGCCTTTTGCGACTCTTCAAGCTTTGTTTTAATGGCACCACGGAGCCTGCGCGTTCAGTGACGTGTTAAGGAAACTTTGATGTTCGATTCGAGGGTTTGTCGAGTAGCCGTATACGCCAAGGAAGAGCCGGCGATACTTGTCGACTTCACTTCTGCAGTCTCGGCTCCCATTATCTTGAAATCTTCCACTTTTAATTCCACACTTTTCCTGGTAGAACATGCAGCAATCGGAGAGAATATTGTTAAAGAGGAGGTTCAGAAGCTTGCCATAAACGAGAATCGCCCAAAAACCCGCATTTGCTTTTTTTTTTTCTTTTCTTGGCGGTGGGGGAGGGGGGTTATATTTGATAAGATATATGTTGATTAAACATCTAAATGGTATTACGCACACGTAGAGAGTAAGAGAGAAGATACAGGAAAGAGCGCTTTTTCCTCTATTTTCTCTCTTCTCTCTACGTGTGAGCTAATACCGTTTAGATGTTCAAATACCAACTAGCCCATTTATCAACCCCTTTACAATATATGTGGGAACGTTCAAATACAAATAATTGTTTTTAGTTCAATATGCGATACGACCTGTAAGAAGTGAAAGCTAACTTCCGTATCGTACGTGACCTCAAGTGAAGATGCCGGCTTAGCCTGCTGATCTAAGTTGACGGGTTCGAATTGCCGTCGAGACATCTCAATTTGAGGGATGCTTATTTCGGAGAAGGAATATACCTTTGTCCCTAGCAGCTAAAAGCGCCTAGAACACAGCGAGTGACTGACGATACAGTAGGTCTATTCGATTTGCCTACACTTACTGAACTGTTTCAGCAGTGCAGGAACTGGCGCATTCTATTCAACCGGAAGTTGCACTGCCCGTGCACTGGCGCGTTCGATTCATCTCTGTTCTGAACGAGTTCAGATTCAGTTCTCAAAAACCTTGCACCGGCTCCGAAGTCAGTTTTGCGTCCATGCAGAAGCAGACGACGAGAGCAGACGACACTCGCAGTGCCATTTCTCGGCGCTCTTGCACAAATGGCTGCCATGTTCAACAATAACGCTGAGACGGAGGTTACATTTCCTCTCATTGATGAAAATAAGTGCCCCCGGTGGTGAACGTGGAAGCGGTATCTTAACAGAAAGCAGAAATTAGCTCAGACTTGATTTTTAAAGTGAGTCTTACGCACCTGCTCACGTCTCATTGGCTTCGTGTGGTAAGTGTTGAAAGATTGGCTCACGTCAATTGTTTCCTTTTGATGCACCGTCGATATTTACTATGCTGTGAAACTTGCAACGTCGCGTCAATAAATGACAGCTGCTGGCAGGGCGCGCGACGACCGGTCTTGGAAGAAGAGGTAGAAGTGTTGGAGAAAACACGATTCTGGTCGAGAGCTGCGCGTCCCGCCAGCTCAATGTGTTTTCCTTATTGCGGTCTTTTGCGTGCAGCCCTGAATTTACTTTTTTACGTTACAGTTCAGTGGCGTACCAACTTGTTTTTGAGTGAAAAAGCAAACCAATTCCCCCCCCCCTCCCCGGCCGGGGTATTCCTTGGTATCCCTTGGCGCCGCCGCCAGCCAGTGTTTGCCCGGCCCAGTCGTTGTCGTCGCTCTGTCACTGGCTTAAACAATCATGCCTAAGGTTGCCGTCAACTTCAATCGTAATTGCACTTAGGATTTTTTTCTCTTGGGGGAGGGGGGGGGGGGGAGGGGAGGGGAGGAGGGGAGGGAGTGGCAATTTGATGTGGCATTATACAAAATACGCGCATCGAATACCTATCGTTTCAGTAGACCGATATCACCAGCCAGTTCGTTGACTACGTAACCGCTGCCGCAATGCATTGGGGGAACGTTTGGTCTTTATGCACGTGCGACAACCTCCCTGGAGCTCTGCGCGATAGCCCCCTCTATACTGACAAAGCCTGGCAGATCGCCACGAGAAGCGGCCGCCGAAATTGAAAAGGTAGACCGGCAGACAACGGATGGAGAGGAGAGCCACGTGACGGGCGCCCCGTTGCGGCGAGACGCCGAAACACACTTGTCCCGAGTGATGGAATGTCCGCTCGTGCTTCTCGCGTTCCTCGGGCTACCGCTTCTTTTTGTCGTCGGGTTTAAAAACCATGTTTCGGGTACTCGCCGCTGCAAAGCTGTGCGCTGACGTCCAGGTTCCCCGAGTAATGGCCTTCGATGCTCTTTGCTACCAGATCCTTGCGCTCGAAATCTGCCACTGGGCACTCCATGGCTCCGTCATTGAACTGCCAGGCTTTGTGAGTATAGAGGACGCTAAAGTTACAGCGGTGTCACGCATGCGCCGAACGCTCCGGTGAGATCGATTGTTCATTGCAGAGCTACTCAACAGCTCTCGTTTTTGAAACGAATTGTCTGTATGTATTTCTTTAAGGCTGGTTCAGACACTTGCGACTGCTCACGGCCGGGGAGGCATAAAAGCCGCTTTTTAAGCCTCTAGTAACTGCCTACGACCGGCTGCAGTGCTGCGTAGCCGGTCGTAAGCAGTCATAACAACAAGAGGCTTAAAAACCGGTCCTGACGCAGTCAATCGGAGTCACACGCAAGTGTCTACGCAAGCAGGGGGTCTATATCTATCCGTAATCCGTCTCTGGGGCTTGCCAGATGTTTAAGGCTGGTTTGGTCCGCAAACATCCCAGATTTGCTTGATACACACAGGGCGTTTTAGCTACCTTGGGCCAGGTCATCTTGATAGAAACAACACGATGGAATGTTTCTCAACACGGTCTACAACTTTTGCATTGGAGGTTTGGCGCACAAAATGGAAATACTTAAAAAGTGAGCTATTGCGTCGAGAAACTGAGGAAGAGAACGAGACAAGAGGGGTCCTTCAGAACGCCGAGCTCTGGTTCGAATGATTAGTGGATTAAGACGTAAAGCTAGCTGCCTTTCTCTACTTACTCTTCGAACGCGTTCGAATGCGAACACGGAAGATTGGACGCCGGTGTTTGGCAATCGAACGCGTTCGACGAGAGCAGTGGAAACAAAGGCAGTCAGCTTTACACGTCTACCCCACTCATCATTCCAGACCAGAGCTCGGCGTTCTGACGACGCTGCGCGCTCTCGTCTCCTCCTCTCTCAGTTTCCAGGCTCATTAGATAGGTGCTAATAGACCCTTTTCAAAAGTTCATCAAACAACAATGGCGTTCATCATTCCTTGACACGAAACGTGTGATTGGATTGAAGTGCTCGCCCAACTCTGACGCAGCATCTCTTTTTCGGTACGAGCTGAGCCGGAGTTTACAGCAGAACGCGGACTCGGATAATTAGCACTGCAGCTACTAGGTGATGGGCACTTTTGAAAAGGGCCAATTACTCACTTTGATCCACCACAAGAAATATCCTGACTTGCTCAATAGGACTGTGACCAGTACTGCGTCAGTTCGACACCCGTAATATCCACCAGCTTATTTTAAATCTTGGCACAAGTTAGCTGAAACACCTTATATATGCGTATCTATATGATGGCTGTCTTCCTTCGTGAAGAGGACCACAAATGATCCGTGCCCCGTAGATAATGTTGTACACGGGACTGACAACCGATTTCAGACGTTTTTCGCGGCGTTCGACTAAACGGTTCTCTGCGGCCAAAAATAATATCGGCTGACGCACCCAAAAAAAAAAAAACCAGCCAATATGTGCAAAAAAAATTAAAATAATTTACAAAATAGTGGCATTCTTTGTTTGGGGTTTGCGAAGTAAATTTCGCAACTTTTGTTCTTCCAATTGTTTGTGGCTTATATTACGTCCTCAGTACGATGATTTTGTCCTTATTACACGCCGGGACGGACGAAGCCATGGATATTCGATGAATTGAATAAAGGGTGCCGAGTAAGCGGGTTGAAATTTATAATCAATACACTGTTTTAGTATAGCGTTGCTCTCTCCTGCGTACTCAGTACGCAAGACTATAGTGTCCGCATAAAACACCTGCTCGGACCGATTTTGTGCGGTCCCTAAACGTGTCAAGTGAATTTCTCGCTTCCTCTTGTTGATGTTATGCCGCGAACTCACAGACCAACCATGCTCGTCAAAAAGTTCGGAAGATGTTAATGTCTTTAATGATTATGTAAGTTAATCAAAGCACGCAGCTGGCTAGTCAACCGCACTTCTTTGCGGGTATGGAGGCTGCGAGATGCAAGTATAGAGTGCGTCGCGAAATTAGATCACGGTGTTTCTGTGAACCATGCTGTCGAAACGACACCTTTATCGCTATCGTGGGAACAAATTGATGACGTACTAATGTCCAATGCAGGGACAGGTTTACGATTTTTTCAAGAGTCGTCCGGCCGTCGGCGACGAACCGCTGGATGAGTAAGGCCTAGTGAGGCGCAGATCGCACCGGTCGCGCACAGTGCTGGCGGTGAACATTTTATACTGTGCACTCCTGCAAGTTCCCGGCGATCTTGCTCGCCTGCTATATGTCCCGGACACGATTGTCGAGCTGAATTTCACACCAGGGAGCCGGATTGATGTTGATTGAGAAGTCACGCGAACACAACGCACCCATGGCCCCATGCTATCAGTCCGGGTAGCCGCCATCTTGAAATGAGTGTTCTCGCTGGCCTGATATACCTCAGGAACCTCTCACAAGAGGCCCACAAAGCCTGCAAGCCCTGCAGCCCAATCCCCCACCGTTGCACGCCTACGCAATACGCTAGAATCTAGCATTTACGTCGCATTCTGCGCGAGCGCACTCCCGACCCACGATCTCTTTTCGTACGCGAAGGTTTTGCGTGCAATCCACCAAAACTACCAATGACAAGCTGTAAAACAAGTGGGCGCAGGGCTGGCCTCTCGCAAGTAAAAGGCCTGAATGGCCCCTTTGCAATTGAGATAGAAAATGAACACTGAAGGTATACACTTACTCTTCGATGTCCAGTTGAGCTTGAGTGCGCTTGCGAAGACTTCTATTCTTATTGTGGCTGTAGTTGCGAAAAAAGATATTCCGACAGTTACATTTGCTAGAAGAGCGATCGTGACATTCTGGGCTGCTATCTTGATCTTCAGGCTTGTACCACTGTTGTTGACCCAGATGAAGTTTTCTCCCACTCTGTGAACTGTACCTAGCCCGGTTGCGGTAGCTTGGTACATCCTTACGGTTGCGAGTGCAGAGTTAACGACGTAATCAAATCCCATTTCCATCGGATCCAGACTATATACTGAAACTCCTGCCTTGAGCGCTCTGTTGAAGAATTCCTGGCCGGACATCTCGGTGACTATAAGAAAAATGGTGTTTGCATTTAGTATTCACCGTCACACTTATTACCTTCGATAGTTAGGAACCCTTCTTTTGTGATTGTAAATTGATGGTCCCGTTCGTCAGGACCTACTCCAAGGAAGTTTTTCTTTTTGTGTGTGGGTGTTCTTATATATAATTCCCCTTTTTAACATTCATCATCAGAGTGCGGTGAAACATGTGTAACTTTGGTCAGGAGCGCTTTGTTTGGCGTTGGAGAGACTACTTTCGGACCTTTCAGATTCCTCGTTTGAACATGCATGTTTAAAATTGAAACTTATGGCTTCCGATAGCTCAAAAGTGTCCGGGTTCAGTTCTGTGCCCTTGAAGACTGTGTAGAGTGGCCACGCCGATATATGAAACCATATACAAAGATATAATTAACATTCTAAAAAGTATTTTCAGTCTATCGGAAACTCTAAGCCAAGCCATATTTTCAATGCCAAATTTAGGTTTTTATTTTTTTTGTGAGCGGTTTGAAATTTTTAATTCAAACTGAAATTTTAAACGGCACTCACACCAGCCGAATTGAATCTTCGCTGAAACAAGACGTTTCAGTCGAACGAAAACTAAAATCAATATGAGACTTTAACGGATGTGGATAAACAATAATATACATATACATAGAATAAACCAAAGAATCAAGTCGAACAAAAGCTATATTTGTTTTTGGTGGAAAGCGCTCGGTTACGAACAAATATGTTAGAAGTGTCTGATACGCAAATATGACTGCTGATGTTTCTCGTTTTTTTAATATGTTTGCGACGCTGTAAAGCTTCTTTCGTTGATTGAACTTCCCAAGCACCTACAGGGAGATGTCCAGAACACATTTCTATTGCTCCTGCATGCTAAAGTCGGTTTAGTATCGGTTTAACCTTCGCTGGACTGGTTACTAACCTCTCATTTCGAGCTTAATTGTGCCTATGACTGCTGCTCTGTCGGATTATACTACGTGCACCACAAGAGGGAAACCCTCGCTGTTACTTAGTGTCTTTCTGTTACTCAAATAACAACAAATGGCTCTTCACGTTGTTTTTTTCTTTCTCGCTTACGCCATTACGCGCTTTACTTTTAGCATGAATGCCTGATCAGTTTTCATTAATTGCACTGCTAACTCGTATATCGAAAATATTTGAAGAAACAGAGATAATCAGTGAGAAAAGAGATTTCCCGGTCAGTTGAGCACCCGTGATAACAGCTTGAAGCTCTGCATCAGAAATGAGTTTTCGGTGTTAGACTCACCGCCGAAACGAAAGGCGAGTATTAGTAGCAGCTTCGTTGCTCTCATGGTCCTGCTTTTGTGCCGTGTAAAGGTTTGTTATCAGACCTTCGCTGTCCTTTTGGCCTCAAACGTGCGGTATTGCCAAGCGTCTGTTGCTTATTGTTCATTGTCGCTTCCTTAAAAAAAAAAAAAAAGACTGACGCAACATTTTGTTTTTATGATTTCGTTTTTGAGGCTAAAATTGAATTCGAAAAAGATCACGTTGTTTGTTACATAAAATACCAAAGCTTGAAGGATATTTGGCTCTTTATTGCGTAATTTGGACAGTGAGCCAAACTAACACTTTTAGCAAAAATGAAGATTGAATTGCTAGAATATGAAATTATCAAATGATGAAATTGTATGCTAGAAATAAATTTTATTTTTAATATAAACGATTTTGTTGACAAATTGGAATTAACCCGTGTTTGATACGCGGGATAGGACTATGAGAGGTGACAATTTACTGCGTGGTTTCACGCAGTAAAAGAAGGTTTGTTCGTGCGTCTTGCCTGAAAACGAATGGATCTATCGAACGGGCGTGGCGATAGCTCGGCGACAGAAAAGTTGTGATGAAAAGACAGTCAGACCGCTGCCCTGCTTAGAATGCTTAGCCCAGCCGTAGCGAATAACGATATTTAGACTGGAAAGCCGAAACATCAGTTAGTAAACATGAGGAAGATACACAAAAGGGGGACGTTAGCGTTGCCGGAAAGGTTTGGTCATGTATCTCGCCTGAAAACGAATTCATCCATCGAACGATAGCGTGCCGACAGCTCAGCGACAGAAAAGTTGAGATGAGAAGACAGTCGGAACGCTGCTGCTTAGCCCAGCGTATCAAGATACTATGTATGATTGGAAAGCCGAAACATATCAGTTAAGTGTTGCGGAAAGGTTTGTTCATGCATACCGTGTAAAAACGAATTGACGCGCTATCGAACGACGGTGTGCCAGCATCGGCGTAGCTTCCGTCTCGCTGCGAGACGGAGCCACGGAATCTCTATCAAATTTGAGGATTTCCTGTGTCGACGGGCGAGTTCAGAAATGTTGTCTTTAATTTTAATCGGAACAGCATGCATGGTCAATAAATAAATCGGCCAAGGTAACTTTCCACATATGTGCACGAAGCGAGTCTTCAAACATTTCAGGAATATCAAAACGTTCGTAGAAACTTCCATAACGTCGCCGTCTCTTTTGCTTTAGACTCTGCCGCTCCACACATTAATTTATCTTCGAAATAATTTCGGCTTCTGCCACACGTATCCAGGAGAAGCCGGGTTCGTCATGACCGTGCACGTTCGGAAGGAACTCGTGTGGCTCGTCGATAGTTTCGGGCCGTGTTCCAAAATTTACTCGATCTAACTCCTAGGGTAACGGTGGTTTTCCAAAACCTACCCGCGTCCAGCGTTCCTCTATTTTTGTTGTCATGTGACATAATCCGCCAGGGCAACTCGGATCCAGTCGAGTAGGTTTCGAACGCAGCCTCGGTGTGTCGCACTCTTGTACAGAGCGCGACACTGTTAGCGCGAACAAGCGATCGCCGGTTTTCGCAGTTTTTCTCTTTGAAACGAAGTGATGTCATCCAAGTTATTATTGCTACGGAAAGAGCTCATTTAGTTCTATAATGTAAGCGATAAAATTTCGTGCTCGCTAATACTACTTAGAAGTAAAATGTGAAAATGCGCCGATGTCGTGTTCGCGCTAACAGTGTCGCAATGTGTACGCCATGCGTCGTTTTGTTGCTGCGCTAGTATGAAACGTCGGAGTTGGAGTGAAGGAGCGCGAACTTAACGCGCCCATTGATACTCCGTGCTGCGTTTATATCAAATGCTTAGTAGGAATCGGAGGTTGCTTTTATGACGAATACTACGATTCCCGATGTGCCTGACGAATCTGACCTGTGTGATGGAAGCGGGACATTCCAAATGAGACGACAATATGATTTGTGCGCGTTCTTTGTAACAAAAACGACCGTCTAAAATTTCTCGTTATTCTCTTTTAGGGGCGAAGCTCCTTGGGGTCTAGCCTCGTCCGTCCGTGCTTCCGGCGTCCGTGCTCACATCGATTGCCACCCCATCTGTCTTCTTAAAAAAAAAAATGTTTGCGCAGTCGACAGGATTTGAACCTGTGCGGGGAGACCCCAATGGATTTCTAGTCCATCGCCTTAACCACTCGGCCACGGCTGCGGGACGAGTAGGGGGCTCTGAGATGTGGTAGTAACTCAAGAGCTGGGGTTTCTGTCATGGATGAAACGTTGCATGTAGCCGCTCAACGTCTATACAGGAGAGGGCGCTGCGGTCAAAGGCGTATATAATCGCGTTAAACTTTGCATGCGTTGGCTCAACGTTTATAGACGAGAGGGCGCTGCGGTCAAATGCTTAAATGCATATATAACCATGTTCCATACCACACATTCTTTTTCTGACATGGACCGTTGACTTAAAGGGGCGATGCAACGATTTTTGTATTTTGCGCAAATACCGCTTAGAACGGATCCCTGACGTTAATGACCTGTGAAATACCCGTTCGTTTTTCACCACACGCAATCGAAGTCGCAGAAAAAAATAAAGAAAAACGAGCAGAGTTCACCCCCTCAACTCGCAGCCAGAACAAGCGGCCACGTGATCTGGAGCCGATTATATGCCGCCAATGTTGATCATAGCCATGCGCTGGGGTTGGCAAGGCACAGGACACGCGCTGAGTTCCAGACATTGTTATGGTTCGGCTGTTGTCGTCATTGCAGCGATTGGACACAGGACACTACCCGAATGCTTCTCGAGCTATCGATTATCACGAGCCCAAATCGAGTGTCCACGCCATGCTCGGGTCCAATCTATGAGCCGCATTCAAATATCGTCACTGGGCGGTACTGCTACCGCCCAGCTACGTCATCAGGTTTTGCGAAGGAGAGATTGAATGAAAACACTCGGTTTTGTCCTCAAAATTACAGCGCAACAAAGGAGTTTCTTGGTCAGTGGCGTTGCGTGCGAGTATTTGATTGCGACAAAAGCGCAATCAAATACCTTGAGTGTGCCGTGTTTACTGCAGATTTTAAAGAAATTCTAGCCTTTATTACTGCCTTTCAAAAAAAAAAAAAAACGGGTTTTTGTCAAGCTTATGTGAACAGTTGACCCGTCCAGGCAAACACTTTTCTCGAGAGTACTGAATGCTGCGTCATGGGACGCGGTGACGTCACGTCACCCGCTAAACTGGGCTAGCGGGCTTACGTCCAGCTAGCGTCACTAGATTACCTCAGTTGCGGGATTCCCCCCCCCCCTCCCCCGGTCCTCCTCATTCTGCCGTTGTTTGAAGCACCATCTAGATTTTCGTTTCATAACTATGTATTCCATAGAGTAGAGCTGGAACGCCATCTAGACACTGTGCTTCGAAACGTGCGTATTCCCTAAAATACACTGCAGTTACCATAACAGCCGTCCGGCGCGTCGAACGACGGGAGGTGAGCCGTGGTGAGTGAGGGGAGGTACTGCTCATGCAAGCAGCGTCTATGAGCAGCTCCGTAACCGAGCTAATCGAATAACGTTGTGCCACTCTAAACTTAGCGGAGTGTTACGTCACATGGCGCTGTAGCGTCACGGGGTCTCGGATGCTCCGTCCATGACGTCCGTGGACCCAACATCTATCAAAAATAATCCTCCGAAAAAGAAAAAAGGACGGATTTTTTGTAAAGTATTTAATCCTCCTCCAGACTCCTATGAATGGAGAATCCATTTCTGTCGAATTGTGGGATTAGATGAGGCTCCAGCGGAAGCATTTGTCCGCTATATTTAGCGGACACGGAATGCACGCTCCGTACCTGACGTTACAATTCGTCTGTGGTTTTATATTTCCTTTCAGAATTCTGCGCCCTGTCCAAAAACGAATGCTCCTTTAAAAACTGTAAACCGTCAATCGCTTGTTAGCGCTAACCGTTCTGCGCTTTCTTCATGAGCGGCTTGTCTTCTGTCACAAAGAAAACCGTTTCTGCGATCGAAGACACGCCTTCCATCTTCACAACATCGTAGGAAGCTTCTAATCCCAACTTCAAAGCAGCGGGTTTCAACCGCCCGCCGGAGCGACTGGACCTGAAGCGTCCGCAGCGCCTCCGTTGATGTGGCGGCGGCGCTGTCGTCACTCCAACGCTCCGCTCGCCGGTCCCCGACGGCTCACCAGGCGCACTAACCTTACCGCGCGCTCGCTGCTCTCGCCCTGTGCCACGCTGCTCGGACTGCTCGGAGCTCAGTGTGCGAGCGCTCGCGGTTCAAGCCAGCCGTCCGCTCCATCCTCCCTTGCCAAGGTGTGCTCCAGCTCCGTTCCCGTACTCCTACCGGTGCGTTTGTTGTGTTTTCGGACGTGTTGGTCCTCCTCCGATTTCTGTCAACTCACTAGAACGTCACCAAAAGATTCACCTCCGCCTCCTTCTGAACTAATTTGACGTTTGTAAGTTCGAACGAAGAGAGGCAAGAGGGAAGCGAAACAGACGCCGAGACTCCTGTGGTGAACGTCGACGCAGTATTTTTGCTTCGGTGCGTGTCGGTAAGTCTTGCTTTTGTTTCAAGATGTTCGTAGCCGCCGGGCACATACTTTAGTGTAGAGATGTGCAATAGGAGAAATGGTATGCTAGCAGGCGGCACATGCTACGCCATATGCGCGCACTCGGCTACCGGCATTTTGCTTGCGCATTGTGTTTGATTAACAATTGACTTTGCCGTTGTCAATGGACAATGAGACATGCTTCGTACGAATATGGCTTTTAGTTGTTGGTAGACATTCTCTCGGTATTTTTGTAGGTTGGTTCTGCAACGTTAGGGAGATTTCGGAGCTCTTTGTATTTCGGAGAAACTAGCGGAACTGGAAGAGTTGCTTGGAATCGTTGTTTATTGGAATACGCAGAAGGAAGGCTTGTATTCTGGTACTGGAATGCGTTTAGAAATGGGCGAAAAATTGATGTTAAATAGAAATGTAGGATTACGTTTTGCAAGTGTCATAAATACTGATGTACGTAGGTGTTCCTCTTAAATATTTCGAGACGTCAACTTTCTCTGTCACTTGGCAGCGTATTTTTATGACAAGATACCAGTGCAGAGAACACATGGTGTACTTGATCTCCAGGGTTTTGTGCGGTTATTTTATTGTGAGCGAGTGCGCCACGCTGGATGGGAGAAAACTAACCTTATTGGAGCTGGTAATCCCAGGCGTCGGTCAAAACCTCAATACGCTTTTTTTTTACACTTCCGCATGCAACACAGTTTAAAGAGGTACACGACCTTCCTCTAACGCCTTCGATAGCGCTGTATGCAATTTGTGGGATGAACTGCTTCTATTCTGTCTCACGCGGTCAATTCAGGAAACATTCGATGCTCTTTCTTAACTGCCTTTCAAGGGTAAGAGTTTTTCAAGGAGTACATTGGTAGGAAACTGTCAGCGTGGGCGACTGCGCCCCTGCAGATGCATCACGCCAGGTTGTTTGGTTAGAGAACGGAAACAGCACAAAGAAATTCTGAGAAATAATTGACCATCGGGAGCATTCGGAGCGAGTTCGTAATTGTTTGTGGAATTCAGATATCACAAACAATGGAATCTGAGTTCATTTCAGACTTTAGCTTGCTGACAAGATGTACGAAAGTCTAAATTGTACCCATGACCAAAACAAAATCTATTTTCTCGTCAACCGGTACATTTATTTCATCAAAAAATAACAAAAAAAGTGTTTTGTTTTTGTGATGCAGGGAAGGAGAGAGGTTTGGGGGGGGGGGGGGGAGGCAGATAATTGTAACCAGATCCATCATCCTCGGGTAGAGTAACTGTCTCCGCTGTACATTAATCTAACCTCGGGTTGCTGTTATCGCCATCTAGAATTATATTTGCAAATGTCTAACATTGCACAAATACGAATACATATCCTATGTTTTTTCGCGTTATACTGAACCAGAAACACAGACGAACTTCGGCATTACTCTGCCAACTCGTTTATACTCCGGTCCTACCCAGCGCTTGGGTTCTCATCGGGACACGCAGTTGTCAAATTTAATTCTCGTTACCGAACTGCGATGCAGCGAAGTGTATGTGTGACCAATTGCAGAATAAAAATTGCTTTGTTGGTCAGAGTTCGTTCGTGTCTTTCCCAGTTGACAGGAAAAGCGGCCGAATTTTCCAACTTTTGTTGTCCATTTTCATTCTTCGTTTTCTATCAGAAAGGTGCAGCATGTTTTTTGTATGATTTCTATAAGTCCATTCTCGAGTTCCTTCGCTAACTTGCTTTGCTATATCTTCTCTTTCCTCTTTCGTGGTATACAATATCAAACTATAACTTCCGGTAATCACTTCCTATATTCGTGACTGTCACAAACTTCACGAATAAAAGGAGAACAAACAAACATACCTAGCCCCTTAATTATCATACCGTTTTTGTTAGCGCGCCAGCGTGTGCGTGTGTGTTTGTTTGTTTGTTTGTTTGTTTGTGAAAACCAGGCATCCTGCATTCAAGGCCGAAGATAGTAAATTGCTTCTGAAACATTTCATTCTTTTTTTCGATTTGTCTCTTTTTTTAATTTCGGGTCGAGAAGAAAAATAAATCAAAATTTGTCCAATAGAACGCTTGAGCCATACTCTTCCAGTTGAGATTGCTAAAATAAAATCGCTGCCATCCGGATTATCTTTCCTGAAGATCTTCCGAAACTGGTTACTTTTTTCGGGGCTAATTCGTTGGGGCTCCCCGAGATGAAAAGAAAATCCAATGATCCTCGGACTTTTCGTCGGTCTCGTTATTTAAATCCTCCCTTTCTCCTTTTCCTTGATATTTCTAATGCTACAAGTTTAGTTCTTGCTCGTATTCCTCCCACCGTAGGGCTTTATGCACTATGTTTCTTTCGCCTCATTAACTAAAAAAAAAAAAAAAAGGTCTTACAGACGCAAAGAAGAAAACAACAAAAAATAATAGATCTTCTTTTAAATCTTTGTAATTTATCAAATACAAAAAAGTTCCTGCCAGACTTTAAATCCTTCGTTAATTATTATGCGTATGTATTTGCGATAAACGATTCTAGGCAGAAATAAACCGTCGACATCACAAACTTTATATATATATATATATATATATATATATATACAAATTCTCGAGCATTTAGTATAATTTTATCTGCTTGTTGATGATTGGAGTAGTCTTCAGCGTTCAAATATGTGACCAACAGAGCGAAGCCAGTGGTCTCGTTCTTTGTGCATCCCCAAGAAAAAGGGCCATCGTCCTGAGCACGGCCGAAAACATCGATAAGGAGTGTTCTGGTCGGCGGAGGAACAGGCAGACTCTGCAGGAGGCCTGAGTGCCACGTGGAGCAAGAAGACCTCAGTTCACGTCGCGGTTCTTGATTTCCGGCGCTGATCCCACTTCTGAAACATGGTTGTTGTCAGCAGAAAAGAACCACACACTACCGTGGGACTGAGCGCTGCTTACTACCACCTCAGCGGTATTCTCCCTGAAAAAGGGAGATGTGGAGTGGAACTTTTTGCCACCTGCCGACTAGATCTTTGACTGGGGTAGCTACCAGTCAAATGCAAGAGGTGTATAAAATTTCCTTGTTCTACGTGGCACTCAGGCTTAGACGCTAGTCTCTGGTTTCCCCAACCAGAACAGAGTCCACTTCGTGATGAAATGCCTCCCGGTATTGCGTGCGTACGCTTCAATGAAGGAAAGTACACGTCTAGTTTTGTGGGAATTCGGCTGGTATCTCA
This sequence comes from Ixodes ricinus, assembly GCA_037355805.1. Lineage (NCBI taxonomy): Eukaryota > Metazoa > Arthropoda > Arachnida > Ixodida > Ixodidae > Ixodes > Ixodes ricinus. Next base: position 218,245 of record JAZHYW010033644.1, read on the forward strand.
GTCGAACACATGTCAGGCAGAGACGAATATGGAAAAATATTATCGTGTCTCGCGACGTAACGGCCATCGCCACAGTCATCCCTTAAGAAGAGGCCAAGTCGGCCTCGAAACGTCAGGTCCCTAATTGGGGTTTGGTTGCTAACCTCCAATGCGCCTGGACACATTAAGCATTCAGTGAAGCGGGATCACGTAAGGTTCGAACGGTATGCGCTTCCTGTGCTCTGAAACGGAACCTGAACGCCGCGGTGTTCAGTTCAGACAACGATTGTTGACATGACTATGGGAAACTTGACGCGCGTCATCTGTCACCGAATCTGGAGGGGGAGGGGATGGATGAGAAGGAGGAGGGAGAGGATCAGATGAAAGGCGTGAGGTTTGCTGACACGATGAAGGCCAGCAGGGAGGCGAACTGTTACTGCCGATGCATTAGCGTCGAGGAGACGATGGGGGACTGGTATCTCAGTCACGTAGCCACTCTTCGTAGCATTGTGGTTTAACATAGCGTTCTGAGCCACGAAGCCCAGCATATTTGTAGTTCCTCTTTCTCTCGAGAGCCCTAGGTGAGATGGTCGGAGTCCGCCAGCGCACCTCGCCGACCGATACCCTCCGTGCCATCTGGGGTCGTCCACCGTGGACTTAGGAATCCCTTCTCACGGTCGGGCGATAGCCGTGCCGGTGCGGAGCCTCGTAATGGGGTATCCACATCGAAGGAGAAATCCGCCCCTTTCCTCCGCGGAGCGCGCATGCACGTGCGACATACGTCATCCTGTTAGCTGCCGGCGGCGCCGGTCTCCTCCGTGGCACGTGGCGGAGGCTTCGTTCCATTCAGCTTACGAAAGCTCTGCAGGTGCACGCGGCGGAGCCGGGTACGGAGTTTCCCGGGTTGTTGACGTCACGACATCCGTCCGCGGAGTTCATCCTTCGTGTGGATACCCTTTAAGGCACACTGTTCTAGCGATGAGTCCTCCTCCGGGAATTGTCCTTCGTCCGCGGGAGGAAGCGCGTCTAATGCAGCCCCTCGACTCCGTTCACCCATTAGCTGACAGTGCGGTGGGAGCTACGTGCTGGCCGGACAAACCAACCAACCGCCTTCCTTTCATCGCCTGGCCCGCGCTCTCTGTGAGTGGGTAGGAACGGGAGCCTGATCACGTGGTGAAAGATAGACGTATGACTAGTCCAACGAGCACGTATAGCTTCCACCGCGCTGCCATTTAGGGTTGAACGGAGTGTAGTCTCTCTCGGGACCTGGCCTCGTCCGGATCCTTCTGTTCCTCATTATTCTCCGGAGGAGACCCCTCGGCGCATTGTGAGCCTCCTCGTTACTGCGGGAGATGCCTCGGTGCTTTGGAATCCTACCTATCCCGATGTCACCTCTAGCTGCCCGGGCTCGGAAGGACCGAGCTCGCTTCCTCATGCTCGCGACAGCCTCGCTTCCTGCCGCTGCGATCTTTTACGTTCGTCGGTGCTTCTTTCGAGTCGGTGATACTTCGCAGGGTCCTGCCCGCGCTGTCTTCGGGGCTCGATTCCACGGCCCGCGCTATGGCCTCTTGCTCGGCCGGTCTCGCGCTGCCGCGAAGCCCGATACCGAATTCGTGGCCCGAAGCCCTTCATGCTCCTGTCGTCGTTCTGACTTCCGAACCGCATCCACATATGCTGAGCACACCGACGCGTCTTTTTCAATTAGCTCTCCATTTCACTGACGTGTCTCGTTGCCGCCGATAAATAAGACTAAATGAAGTAAAAAAATAATAATCTCCGGCGAAATGAATATATTCACTGATTTTGTCTCAAAATTGATTCAACCGTTTAGTAGACACATCTGAACTGGCAACGAAAATTCTAAAATACAATTTATTAAATTTTCTCGCCGAGTTTTTGATGCTTTTAATTTGTTCCGATAGGTTGTATGCTGGCAAACCTGAAAACGTGGCGTCGCAGGTAATATGGGTATGGTGCCTGGAGCGCGCCTCCGGCTGGTGTGTTGGCGTCCTATGTTGCCCGTGCATTGAAAATTGGGTCCCGAAGTGGCAACAAATGACGTCACAGAAGCCGGAGTGTCACGCTGTCGGATGTCGCGATCCTGGCGGTTGATCGTAGAAATGCTGGCGAAAAGCACGGTCACGCGGTACACTGACTTGGCAACGGATTGGCTGGGATGGCGCGTAGCGTCCTCTGCGCTCGATCGTGCGTTCGACACTCGACTCGGAGGTTCGCTCGCACGTTCTGAAAGTTATCTCTCCGTAAACTGCAATAATTGGACGCGGAAGAAAACTCGAGTCGAACCATATATTCCGGCCGTCGTGGAATACCACTTGCAACTGTGTACTACTGTGCAGTGCAAAACTCTTTTCCTGGAAGCTACGAATCGACATTTTTGAGCCGTCTGGTTTCCTTTGCACTTTGGATGTAAAGTGATGTCGTGTCCGCGATATATCATCCGAAGCCTCTATCATCCGAAGCCGTTCCAATTTTGTTATTTGTACCTACGTTCGATGCGGAAGTCCCACGAGCCACGTCTCGGTGTAATTTCGGTGACATCACAAACAAATAAAAACAACACTGAGAGCGTAGTGCTTTGAGAACTAATCCTAGTCGACGGGAAACGTCGATGGAACTAATGAAGTATACGCTGAAGGCTCAGGTTGGACAATCATCGGTGCTCGCTCATGGCACCGTCGACACGAGAACCCTCTTAAAGCAACGTTGTCGTCTATAGTCTTCAGCGCACTCTCCTAAAAAAAGAAAAAAAGAAGAAGCTAATTTTGTCTTTGTATAAGTAAAAGCCACTTGACGTTTCTGTTGGCGCTTTCTTAGGTGTCAGACAATTTAGAAATCGAGATGCTTCACCTTCGTCTTGACGGCTCTCTGTTCGTGCTCTTGCGTCGCTGTAACAAAAATAGCGCGATTAGTTTTATTTCAGCAGACGCGTGAGCGCTCAATCGACTAAATGAAATATATATATTTTATCTTTTTTTTTTTGTAATTTTATTACGGTGTTTGAATTCTTCGTGTTTGGGTGTTCAGCCTTCGCTTCATTTTCATTTTCATGTTTGTTCTAACAACTTTTCCTTTACCTGCCGCCTCTCGGCATATCTCTCGTCCGGTAACTTTTGTTCGAGCGTTTTCTGCGAGGAAGATAATCCTCGTCGCGTCCTCCTCTCCCGAACTCTGCGGTGAGAGTAGAGGGCGTGCTCCCTCCCTACTCCACATGCACTGTCTAGGCGGTGTCGGAGAGGAAAAGAAAAACAGTCTGCGAACGCGAGTCTCCAAGATATCCGTGGTTTCGAACGCCGCGTGCCCAAGTTTTCTCCTCGAGCTCGTTGCCGTGCGGCATTCGAAGCGCGGATCTCGCGGTCTCTCGCAGGTCCGCGAGATCATCTGAGACTGGGTGGAAGAAACAAGACGACGTCCGTTTAAGACCGACGCGATGGTGCGTCGGTCTTAAACGACGTGGTCGAGGCGTGACGTGTATCTCCGGCAAGCGTCTCGGTGAGAGTCGTCTGTTTCGAATTCCAACGTAACCAGCCTCCGGTGGCTAGGGTTAAGAAGGCGGAGAAAGAAGCCACGTCACGCATCTGCGATGTACCGAACGCGATGCGGCAGGCAGCGAGCTTTCTGCAGCTGCGCCCTTATATCTGAATCGCGTGTATGGAGCTTCCGAGGCATTTTTCATTCCGTCGTATCTGCTGCTTTCCGCTCTTTGGACGGCAAACCGCGGGTCCGTCGATTGCGAGCTTGCCAAGGTTCCCTTCGCGTGCGCGCTATACACCGCCTCTCACGTCGGAGGCGGCAGAGAGGACGCGGTGCTTTCGATCCGAGCTGAGAAGAAAAGTTACAAATAAATATAATTAAACTACGGCTGCGTCGGATGAAAGATAATTACTTTACTTACAGTCACGGTTGCTCTCGGAAAGGAACTTTACCTTCTGATTACTTCAAAATGTCTTGTAACTTAGAGGCGTGCTGCGGTTTAGTTACCAACTTTGAAAACAGTACTGGTGCAGTTCTGCTTTGAATTGGCAGTATGTAATTTCATTAGGTCGCTCGTTACGCTCGAAGTGTAACTGTCACAGGTACAGTTACTGAAATTTCATTGTAAGTTCCGAAGTATTCACTCATTGAAATTGTAACCAACTTAAGTGACCCAAATACTCGGTTACTCTACAGCCCCACGTTCAGTTGACTCCTGCATTGAAATGTCCTTGATCCACTGCAGTCTACTCGTTTTTCCGTATTTGTGCGATTGAATTTGCGAGCCTTCTTTGAGCAGAAGCGCTCATTTCTAGAACTGTCCGGTAATTCTATGTGTACACGGTACAGAATAGGGGCACAAAATATTGGGGCAAGCTCTACAGGCCGGAAGTGGACATAGTGGATGATGCATAACAAACCGAAGACAGAAAAAAAAATATGATATTTGTGTTTGTGTGTGTGGAGGGGGGGGGGGGCAGTGATCAATTAATTGTCGCCACGAAACACTTTAGCGAGTTTTCTTTTGTATTGTTCATTGTTCATTTATTCACTCGATGTCAGGTAATCATAAATTCCTTTTCTAGTGAAGGTGCAAACGAAGAATGCCAAATTTCTTAGGTGCTAGCTTATTTTTCTCGCTCTTCTCTATCGATTGTAGTAACGCAGCGGCTTCGTGTTTCACCGAAATGGCTTCGACTGGAAAGGTAGCTATTACAACGAAACCGTGTAATTAACCGGTAATTTGATGACCCGACATAATAAGTTGTGGCTTCCTAAACGCTGAAAACGCGAGAATCGTCCGGCTGTAGCCCTTTTATTGTGTGCTGCTAAATGCGAATAAAACCTGTAATTATTTAGCATCTGCAGGCTTTGTAATTGAGGCGAGACCTTTCACGCCAGCCTTTGTTTCCTCTTCTCTCTCTCTCACTCTTTTAATTCCAGGGAATTTTAACGTGGGCAATAACTGAAAACGAAACCTTGCGAACAGCTGTCTGTCGATCGCCGTTCGCCGAAGTAGCGAAGGAGAATCTCCGACATGTGGCACGTTTGTATGCAGCAGTTCGAGGAGTCGCTGTCGTTCCGCTTTGATACCACCTGGCGGTTGGGAATTGAAAAATCAGAAGGCGCAATTTATATTCGGGGGCGCGTTAAACTCGCGCTGCGAATACGCGTGCTTCTTCGTGCTACCCTACGGCAGAACGCGCGTATAATGCCGCCTAGCTGCGAAGAAACTGCTCTCAGCAGGTGCTGCGGTCCTTTCAGTTTTACTTTCTTCCCTTATGTCTTTTTTTTTTTTTTTTTTAGTTTGAGGAAGCGAAGCTGCCACGCATGCTCAGCCGCGTGTTGAGCTAACACGCGACTGAGCACACGACATATACAGAAAATAATTCCGAGTATTGAGGAGTAAAACTCACTCCTTTGCTTTCAGATCTCTTTTTTTTTTTTAATGATAAAATAATAAAGGAGTGAGCGTGTTTGGCGCTCTGCTTTGGTCATAGATGCAAGGTCTCAGCCATCCCAGGTGTCACTCCAAAAGTGGGAATTACGCGACATCTATAGTGTGTTCTCCTCGACATTTCATTCGTATATTGTCGGTCGTAGAAAGGCATCGTGGGACGTTTTTATGCGTCGAATACGATAAATATGCTTTAGGCGTAATCGCGAATGTCTTAAATGGCGCGCGTTTTTTTCCCTTTTTTAACTATTTATTTTAGCTATTTTTAGCGTTTTAGCTATTATAGGGGGGACACCACCTTAAAGTTGCATTTTTCTAGAAAAGCTTTCTTTTTTAATTTTCTCATTTTCCCACAACTAATAGTGCACACTCCAGCAAAATCTTTATTGCAATATCTGAAATATCTACGGAGAAATAAAACAGTTTCGGTAGGCCGACGATGCAAAATCGTACGTTTTGGAAATGTGAAACTTCTACGTTTCCTATTTCTTAACTGCTTTAGCCCGCCCTAGAATGATGATCATACTCTCGTTGGAAAGAGCATTTTTTCGCAGTTTCAGTACATTGAACATCTTTGTTCGAGAGTAAACACTATTCGGGCAAGGACACCATAGAAATCCAGGTGGCACGTGGAAGAGGCTATGCACGTAGCCAAGAAGCGAAAAAGCTTGCCGTGGTTGAGTAGAGAACTGACTAAAACCAACATTCGTTTATAGAAACTCGCGTGGGTTTGCCTGCTTTTGTATTTCGGCGATTCTTGCCCCGCCCACAATTGCTGACGCTGGTTCGTGTATTGCAACATGTCCAATTCCTCACTCGTTCCATAATCAATGTCCAGATGTCGACAACAAAATGACACTTTAAGAAAGCGTCTTAAGCTCGGACTCACTCAGCAGGGCCATGCAAGAGATCGGGTGTAAGCAGAAGGCACCACCTTTCCTTTTGTGCTTTTTTGTTTCCACCACTACCAGCAAAGTCAAATGTAGTGGTGTGGAAATTTCAAATAGGTTTTTCTCCGTTTCACTTTTTTTGCAGCAACTCTTGTTTGAGGGAATCTATCATTTCAATGAATTGCCGAATTGATTCTTAGTTGTGGATGTTTCTGAACTGAAATTGAATGCGGAACGCGGCCACATATTTATTTTTTATTTAAACTAGGTTCTTATTGCCAAAAAGCAGGGCTTTGATGAGGAGAAAATGCCCCTTTATGGGGAATGCTTATCAAGTTGTCATTGTGCACAAAAAAAGTACTAAGTTCAGGGTAAAAAATTGGTAGTCGCACCCATATGTCTTAGTTACGGTTGAAGCTTAGAAATACTCAATATATTTCAAAACGTTTATACGATAGATATCCTTGCCAAGTGAAGTGACTTACATCAATAGCTGTATACCTCCCCTTGTAGCTTATCGGAGAATTGTCCTACGGAGACGAAACGTCGTACAGCGCATTTAGGCAACGAGATGAATAGACCCTCCAAATTTCATCAATACAGAGTGACTTGTTGAAGAGTGGACACTTGAAGGTGGTGTCACCTCCTAAAAGCGGTCCAAATCAAACTGAATTGCGGGTTAAGGGTCCCGGAAACCTCAGAATTATTGCGGCTCGTTTGATGTCGCCGGTGACGTTTTTTCGGCTTCCGGTGCCCGCATTTCGAGTTAAGCATAATTAAATTGTGTCCCGTGTTGTTGTACACGTCTCTCGCTTATAATCATGGGAGAGCGCCAGTTGTGTTTCAGGGTGTCCAGCACACGTCCCCCCCCCCCCCCTAATCTCTCTCTCTCTCTCTCTCTCTCACTGGGGTGAGTTGGGGAACATGGTAGCGCATAAGCTCTAAATACGATAACTTGGCGAACTGTGAAGGCTGTGGCTTCGGCGACCCAATAAGAGCGCCGGAGCAAGTCACGTGATAACACTCCATGGTCGAGGCCACGGGGGCCTCGTTACCGCCACAGCAACAGCGCCGTCCGTGACAAAAAGTATAGTTCTAGGCTTTTTCTTTTAACGGCAATGAAACTCGCGCGCTTCAATATCTGACGAGAAGATACGAAGAATACAAAATAAATAATCACACATTTATGAATTTCAATTATATTTAAACCAAGAATGTAAAGTCACATCCGTATCCGCTTCCGATTTTTGTTCTTCTTGTAGCGCCGTGGCCGTTGGCGATTGCCGGCGATCGCAGCCGTGTAATCGTCCGTTTCCGCTCAAAACATCGCACTGTTCCCTGGCATTAGCACTCGTCAGATTCGCGGCCATATTGAGCGTATGGTTGTCCCATGAAGTGTTTCGAAGTGCGATCGCTATTCCAGCGGACGGATATGTTGCTGGTGTGGACGTTCACCCCAAGTGTTTTGGTTTGGGAGCAGACGACTCTTGGCTAGCAGACGACAGCCGGTTCCTCCGGGCCTCGCGCCTCTCACTTGACGTAGTGACACAAATGCTCCCGTCACGTCGGGTCACGTGCATCGCTCCGACGCTCTTATTGGGTCGCGGGGCCCTAGCCTCCACAGTTCGCCAAGTTATCGTGAAACGGAGACTGCGCCGAGTAACTGAGGGAGAGTAGCAGACGAGAGGGGACGTCAGAACGCCGAGCTCTGATTGGAAGGAATAGTGGGTAGACCTACAGCTAGCAGTCCATGTCTCCACCGCAATCGGCGAACGCGTTACAACGGGGAACGCCGGCGTCCGGCTCTCGCGTTCGGACGCGTTCGACGAGTGCAGTGGAGACAAAGACTGCTAGCTTTGGTCTACCCACTATTCCTTCCAATCAGAGCTCGGCGTTCTGACGTCCCTTCTCGTCTCCTCCTTTCCCTCAGTACCTCGATGCTAGCGCTGTCGCTTCCGGAGCGCGCTGCGACCATCCTTTGAACACTGGTGTGGGCACCGCGCATGCTCGGAAGCCAGATTCGCGCGACTTGAAGCCTTTGCGCATGCGCCGTGGTTACAGAAACGCCACAGCAGCGGCATCGCGTCAGAGCCCCGCGCCGACGGGTCCCTCCCTGTCTGAATCACGCTTCGTCCTTATGTATACCGAGGGTGTAGAGGCGCTGTTGGCGTGTGACGACGGGCGTATATGTCGCCGGGCCGCGTGTCATTTCTCCGTGGCGCGTCTAATGCTTGTGCATGCCTCTCGACGAACATGGTGTGCCCGCGCGGATCGATGCCGCGGCCATGGGACGGTGTATGCGTCCCCCGGTGCCGGCGCGCGGAGGTTCCTCCGACGCTGCGGGCGTCGAGTATATAGAGGCCGGTGGGCGGCTTTGTTTGCATGTCGCCAGCACGTGCCCTGTCGTCTCATCCTCTTTATTTTTTTATTTTTTTCACGTGGACACGATTTACCTTTTGCTTTATGCGCACATCCGTCGAGAGGACGATAGCGCGATTACGTGCGTTGTCACAGCTCCGAGGCCGCGCTCATTGGCGCCTTTTATACAGCGAGGTTTCGGGGCGGATCCCGCAGGGTATGTTTGTGTGTCCGTCGCGAGTCGCTAAATTTGCGTGGAAAATTTCTCTTCTAGATTTAGCGGGTAACTTTTTTCACTAAATTTAGCGGCGAGTCATAAAGGCACGTGACGCTGTAACGTCACGCGACACTGTGTCGCATCAACTCCATCCGGTAGATTTAAGAAACGGCACTGTATTTGTATGCAGCGGAACGTTTAGTTGGGTATCGCCGCAGTTTATTTTCGGGAGGCGACATGGAACCGCAATGTTTCATATTATATCCTTCGTTTATCACGGGCTTTCCGTAGCAACTTGAATCTGGAAGGAAGGGACATTGCTGTATATACATTTGCAACGGAGATTTTGTTTTCTCGATGTTGCGTAGACGAAGTCAGTTTCGTGTGAAAGAGAGCGCTTTGAAAGTACAACGTGCAGAAAGCGAGGGTCGCTCCTTCTCCAACGCAAGGTCAGCGAGGGTCGGCCCTTCGACTTCGCTGCCTCGATGGGAACCGACTGACTGGAAGCTGGGCGTCTGCGTGTTGAGCGTTCAACTGCGTTACGTCCGCGTACCGCTGCTTGCGATGGGATGCTGCTACGCGAATTACCGCGGCAACCGAGGGCCGCTCCATGTGTCGGTAGTGGAACGCAACGCAGTGCAGCGCGTCTGAACCAGACGTAACGTGTGCAACGAGGTTGACGTTGGCGAGCGGCGCTTAGCTTCGCTCCTGCAGAGTACTTCGTGGCTTGGCCGGGCTCGGGGCAAAGTAAGGTACTGCAAACCTATTTAGAGTGCATTACGACAACCTATCATCTCTGCTCCTTACTGCGTTCTTTCGCCCGGCTATAGTGACGTCCGTCTCGATTGCCAACAAAGGCCGAGCGACGCTCCGCGTGACACTCGGCCAGCGTCAGCCCTCGTGTCGCTCTCGAGCATGACTACCAAAGACAGCAAACGCAAGTGGAGAGACCCCGGACGTTCGCTGGCGTTACATTAGGGTTTAAAACAGCCCGGGCTGCTTTTCTTCGCATACCCGCTGCCTCGTTATCAGGAGCCGTGCACGCTGCTAACATTTCACCGGTGGTGGTGCCGAAACTTTCCCATCGGCTCCAATTTCTGCGCCCGACGGGAGAGTCTTTGTGGGACACTTTTCGGGGGAGAGGGAGGTGGGGGTTGCATTGCGAACGCCCATTCCTCTAAGTGAGAGGGATCGCGTTACGGACGGACAAAGTGTGTGTCGGCGGCGAAGACGGCGACGACACCGTATCCAGCTTGCATCGTCTGATTCGATAAGGATGCGGCCGGTCTATCCTCCGTCTCACCTTACCATGGACCGCAGCGGGCGCCATCCCAGCCTATCCAGCGCCTTGAACCTGTCACGTGACGAGGGCCTCTTGGCGTCGCGTCCTGAAGGTCACGTGACTCTCGCGCAGCACTGGATTGGCTCCGACGGCTCGCACCGCCCCGCTGCGATCCAGCGTGCATGCTCGACTTTTACTCCTCTTCGCAGTGCGCACGATACAGACAGACGAGCAGGGCGCCTGCGGCCGTTTGAGCGTACTATTCACGCGAGGGGTACACACGGGTGATTGACCAAGTATCTCGTCGTCTCGCCGCCACCGTTTGTGGTCCCATTGGGCGCTTCCTCCGAATTTGCGTCCCCTTGTCCCGGCGCCGCGCCGATGACGGCGGCGGCAACTGCCGATGCCCGTGGCGCCGTCGGCCCCGATGTATGGACCCGCGGGTCGTCGTCGTGGTGCGTAGCAGAACGCCCAGCGATCCGTCTTGTTCCGTTGCTTGGCTGCCCCCCTCCCCTCCCTCATCCAACCCGGGTGCGGACGAGAGAGAGAGAGATGCTTTTGGCGGCTCGGCGGTCGTCAGCCTCGCTGTTGCACCCAGAAAGATGAAATAAGATATACCGGGGCAGGATGATGTGAGAGATGTCTTCCATGAAGTGGCGCTTTCCTGGCCTCGAGGCTTTTTTTTATTTTTATGTATTTATTTATTTGCTGGGGTGTTGCTCTTACTCATGTCTCCTCACTCACGCTTGTTTTTCTTTCTTCCAGACTTTTTCTAGCTCTTTTTTTTTGCGTAGATGTAAATGTTTTTGTTTGTCGCGTGTAGTGCTTATGTTTGTCAGTACGGTGTGAACGCGTCTTTGTGAGCGCCTTGCTCTGTCTGTGTGTTCTTAGTAGGGAGAGAACGCGGCTATTTAGTCACCAAGAAGAGCTTAAGAAGCGGAGGGCGTCTCTTGTCACGGTTCCTGCTGTTATCAACTGTTACCAACACTCGTAGTATAATAATATATTCTCAGTAAAGAGTTAAAAAGAAAGAAAGCTCCAATGTAATGTTTGGGCTGTGAAAGTCGGGACAGTATGTATTATGTACCCTCTCTTCACCCTGCCGTGCGGACATTGCACGCGGAAGCAGAGATTCGCGATTGTTAACATCCGGCATGTGCAACGTGCTGTCATCTATCGCGTATTCTCCATTTGTTTTCTGTAGTTTTCCGAGAGCTTATTTCCGCAAACCTGATACTTTGATACATTCCCAGCTTTTTCGCATGCTTTTGTTATAAAACTATAGGCCTTTTTCTTCTTTTTTTTTCCCCCTTTTCGTAGTTACGTAGTTCGCATATCCGGTATGGTGGACGACAAGTCGAAAGCGAGACATTACAACCTGCAATGAGTGAAAACAATAATATATAAAAGACGCAAAACAAGAATGAGTGACGGTCGCGATTAAAGCTTGAACACTTCCCAGAGACCTATCGTGAGCAAAAAAAACAGATGTTTTTCCCCAATCTAGAAGTTCCGCTATCCAAGATGGCGACGTCCGCGTGTAAACGGTCCATGAGCTGCCCGGATGTCTGTTCAATTTCGAGCTCGAAAAACCCTCCCCTTAGACCGAGTTCACGCCGGTCAGCTCAGCCATAGGGGGATGCAAAAGAAAACACGATGCAAACAAGATATATGCATTAAAAAATAATAAAACATTGTTGAGAGGAGTTTCGTTACTCTTCCCCTTTTAGCTGTTTCCTTGCCTCGATTGTTCGTTTATTTTCTGCGCCGCAGCTGTCTTTGTTGTGGCTACGTACTTCCACCCTTTATCCCCCGTGTGTTCGCTGCTGTCGACCTCCGTGACGTCAATGGCTGCGGACGTGTTGCGCCGGGGGCTGATCGTTCCGGGGCGTTCACCGCAGCTCCCCGATCCCCTGCCCTTGGGTGGGACGCCGTCCGTTCGCGGCGATCGACCACGTGCCAAGTGCCTGGACGTGAGCGGTACCTTCGCGTTGGGGCTTCTTGTTTTTCCGCCTTTTATGTTTGCTCACTTTGCGGTCATTTGTGGCCTCCGCGGCGAAAACATCGCGGACTGTACGCGCATATATTCGTATCGATCATGGAAACACCTGCCGATGACCAGGCGGAAACACACACACACACACACACACGCACACGCACACGCACACGCACACGCACGCACACACACACACACACACACACACACACACACACACACACACACACACACACACACACACACACACACACACACACACACACACACACACACACACACAGTTTTTTTTAAGGAGATAGGGCACGGAGCGTTTTAGCAGTCGTACATGTTTGTGGGATCTTGTCGCTTCGCTTTATTACAGAGTATTAGTAGATCGTTCTGATGACTCTTATAACGGTACCCGGCACTCCGCCGACGAATCTGCACATGCATCGTATCGTTATCGGAGGTGTCGAAACGATCTAGTAAAACTTCCTATTTTTATTTCGTAAGGCATAGAATCTCCGTCTCTTACAATTTCGAAGAACGCCTACGTTATACCACCTAAAGGCCAAATACTCGATGATCGTCACGAGACCGAAAAAACAGTATATTTATAACACAGTTAACCTGGTAATGCGTTTTGGACTCTCTGGCTAAACGTGTCGTCTCTCATGCTCCCTGCGTGCGTGCTTGTGACAGGGCTATTTGAAACAAAGATGTACAGGTTACTCAAAGCAGTGGTAATATAGTAGAGTCGATCTTACTCACTCACGCGGCACGTACGTTACTCGACACCGAATCCTAAGAAGAAGCGGAAAGCAAGGATGTTTTCCTCGTCGCGCTTTTCAACTTCGAGCAGCTGTTTGGCGAACCCAAAATAAGCGTGGGTGCGGTACAAAAGCAGAACCTTTTCCCGAAAGGTTAACCCGAAGAAACCTTGTTCGGTTTGGCTTGCTCTCGAACTTGGGCTACGCAGCTTTGAGAAACAATCGGATGGAGGTCGCGTGAGCAGGGATAGGCGCGTTCGTGCTTTGCAGCTTTCTGAATGGCTACTCTGGTTTGTTCGTTTTGGCGCTCCTGCATCTTAACGCAAAGGGAGCGGGAGTTGCGGTTGATACAAGGCTGCTGGTGTGCTTCTTCCCCCAAAAAAGCATGTAGGAAGTATTGCTCGTCCCAGTACGGGTAAAGTGACGAAGTGTTTCCGTCATTTCCGTAAAAGGCAGCGACCTACAAGTAACCCGTTAGGTATTCAAAAGCGACCAAATAAAAAGAAAAAGAACTTCCGTACCGCTGTTTCTTTTCTTTTTTTTTAATTGTAATTTTTGATTTTTATGAAAACATATAACACTATTTGTACCGACGCGTATAATCCTCTCGTGTCAAATACTTAATCTTTCAGGTTCTATACTAAAGGCATAAGTGCACGAGCGCGTAGCTCAGTCAAACAGTTTGTTTTGCTATTGAAAAGGGGTGTCCGCTCCCCTTTCTTTTCCGCCCACGAAACACTGTTGAGCTGTCAGATGTCGCCTAGACGACGTATTGTGGCCGTTGTTGGCGCTGGCTGACGCATTGCCGTAACATAAACCTAAAAAAAGAAAGTTGGCAAAAGGTGTTGATTTAGATTACTTTTTTTACGTTTATACGATATTTTGTGCTTCTTAAAAGGATACTTCAATGAAATGTGAAATATACCCGTCGTGTTCAGAAATAGGCTGAATATGATCCACAATATCCGTAAATGACAATCGCACGTTTGTATTTTGAGCCTGATAGCTGTATTTTTCGTTATAAACGGCCCACTCTGGCAAGCGCTCGGAGAGCAGCCAGCGGAGAGCGCGTGACAGCCACCGCAATCGTGACGTAGATTGTCTCTGGATGAGCAAAGCTGCGGCGAGGCTGACGTCGAGAGGATGTCCTAGCCGTTCTAGCCACCGAAGCGGCCGAAGCACGCCAGCGATCGGGCCACCGCAACTAACCCCAAAGCTGCTTTTGTACGAATTTTGAGTGCCGGGCTAATCTTCTATAATCTTGCAGAGGGACAATAGCGACGTCTGGGACACACAAAGAGAGTCTCGGGAGAGGGGAGTACCTCCTTCCCTCTTCTCTCGTGGTGGCCTGAGGCGAGACAGTTTTCGTCACTACCTGCCAAGGTTCCTAGACGGGCAGTACAAACGAGGCGTTAGCGACCATCCTCCAGGTGCTCTTTGCTAATTGTTTAATTCGTTTTAAAATTCATTTTCGTGTCTTTTTCAACGAGAGATTTGTGTGTCTGATGTGATACTGCTCCCTTGAACACGAATCGACAAAGAAATAAGCGCCGAAATTTCGTTGTATTTTTAAAGTATCACCATTCACCATGTGTGGACCGATCTTGAAAAAAAAAAAGAAAAACGGATAATAAAATCTGCCTAATTTTTCCCCCGGGTGAACACCGGGAAGTTCGCACTCTAGTCAAACACGGACGGATACGCGCGGTATCCGATCGATACTTGGATGATTTACGCGCGCGGTAAATCGCCGTGCGGGTCTTTAACGGTCGCAATCTGATCCTCAGGTCGTTTCCGCAATCGCGAAACACTGGCCATCGAAAAGGTCATTACGGGAGCTGAGCAGGCGTCGCCGCCTAAGCGGATCTGCGTCTCGACCGAGCAGATACGGCCAGCTGGAACTACCGCGATCGATGCATTGCGCTCATGCAGAAAGAGTACAGCGAGTCGCGGATTAAACAAACGCCTAAGTTGGCTTGCGTGTGTGTTGGATCAATGAATTAATGAAACCCGCGTGAAACTATTCCGGTTTTGCTGAGAGAGAGAGAGAGAGAGAAAACATCTTTATTGACCCTCAGTTCAGGGTGTCGAAGTGGTGTCCAGGAGGACGCCATTCAGAAGGGTGAGGATAGGTGGATCATGGGGGATTATCTTTCGATGCCCTCAGCTTCTCTTCGATCGTTGTGATGTGGTGAAGAAGGGCGTCGAAGATGCCGGGCACGTGTTGATGATTTGTGGTAGAGAGCCATTCTTTCCATGTCGTGGGCCGAAGCCCGGGAGGGAGCTTGGAAAGTGTAGAGCGGATGGATGGTTGTGCATGGAGGCATTGCCAGTAGGTGTGCGTGTTGTTTGGGTAGCCAGTGCAGAAGGGACACTTAGCTGTGCCCTGAGCACCTTGGAAGAGATGAGTATAGTGTGGGGAGGATAGCGTGTGGGTCTGTGCTCGGCGTAGAGTGCTGGCCTGTTGTCGGGACAGTGTGGGAGGCGGTGGTACGAGGGCGAGTCTGGATTCGCGGAGTTGTCGGAGTGTGTCAGAGCGCTGTTGATGGTATTCATTGCGCTGGAGTTGGGGGTCATAGGACGTAGGCCAGTCGATCGCAGGTCCCGGAGTGGAAGTGACTCGGGAAAGTGAATGTGCTCGTTCATTGCCTGGGATTAGAGCGTGGCCAGGGATCCAGTAGATGTAGAAGCGAAGAGTGGGGTGGTGTTGAGGGCGGCTCGAAGCTCGCGCGACATGTAGTTGGGGAGTTGGTTGTACTGAAATGTGCGGACTGCCTTTTGGGAATCTGTCAGAACAGTGATGGAGGTGTGTCCCTCGTGGGGGTTGGCGATGGCATGGTGAATGGCGGAGCACAGCGCCTGAGTCTCCAGGAGGTCTGCCGAAGGCGCTTCGGTGTATGTTTGCCTAAGCGTTGTGTTGGTCTGGGGACAGTGAATTGCGGTGCGGCCGAGTTTGGTGCCACGGTCGTAGCTGGCGTCTGTGTAGTAGATGAGGTGCTGCTGTGCCTGAAGTGTGGCGAGTTTTTGGGATATGAGTTTGGCTCTGTGCTTGCGGCGTTCCGGGTTGCTGTCGGGATTCATATGTTTGGGTATGGGGAGTGTGGTGATTTGGGGTATGGTATCCCAGGGAGGTGTGGTTGTTTCGATGGGAGGGAGGTGCAGGGTGTCGTAACCGAGAGAGTTGAGAATGTAGCGACCCTGCAGGGACGTGGTTAGGCGTTGCTGTTGACCCAGTCGGTGCAAGTCGACTCGCTCCTCGAGTGTGTTGAAGGGGTCCATCTGTTGTAAGTGCTCTAGGGGAGCGTACTGTGGCACGCCGAGAGCAAGGTGGGTGGGTCTGCGGAGCTGTGTCTGGAGGTGTTTGAGTTGGCGGGTAGTGAGCGGGGTGTAGGGGATATGGTAGAGTACGAGAGAGTAGATGAGAGCTTCGATGGCTCGTCTCATGTCGCTCTCTTTGAGGCCTCTGTGGCGGCGGGACACACGGCCGAGGATGTGTGTGATTTGATTTATCTGCTTGGAGAGGGTGGAAATGGTGATATCGCTTGCACCGTTGTTTTGGATGGTGAGGCCTAAGAGCTTGATGTGCGGGCGTTGGGGTATGGGAGTGCCGTCGAGGTGTACGGTGTACGAGGTGTACGGTGCCTGTCGGGATTGTTGTTGCGGTTGGAGATGACGAGGAGTTCCGATTTCGATGGAGAACAGGCCAGACCTATACTAATGGCATAGCGTGCGACAGTGTCGCAGGCGTGTTGCAGTGTCTCTTCCTGCTGGCCGGGGGAGCCGGTGTTGGTCCATAAGGTAACTTCATCGGCGTAGATGGAGAATTTGAGGTGGGGGATGGTGTCGAGTTGTGCGGGAAGTTTGCTCATGGCAAAATTGAAAAGGGTGGGAGAGAGGATGGAGCCTTGTGGTACTCCTTGGTGTAACGGAAATGGTGTGGAGATGTGTCCAGGAATTTTAAAGGTGGCCGTGCGGTTCGATAGAAAGTTCCGGATGTAGTTGTACATTCGAGGGCCGCACTGCGTTTCTCTGAGGGTACTGAGTATGGAGTCATGCGAGACGTTATCAAAGGCTTTGTAGATGTCCAGGCTTAGGAGTGAGCGGAGTTGTGTGGTGCTTTTGTCTTGGAGGAGGTCATTGTATAGCCGAAGGAGACGTTTTTGGTGACGTAAAGTGAAACCCATTCAGCTCAGGGGCCTAAACTTCGTCGCAAACTTTATGATGTTCGAAGATGTCCGCGGATTACTGTCCCGGATGAGCGTCTCCTCTGGACTGTAAAGCCGGTTCACACATGCGTCTCATAAAAAAAAAAAGAAGTGTTGCCTGATGTTGAACGTGCCGATAGGCGGAGCTTTTGTTCTGCGTAATCGCGGAGTTCATAGTTGAGGTTGATAATCTTAAGCCTCAGTAAGAGGTCTGGCTTACAAGCAACTCGACCAGAAAAGGCTAAAAACAACAACAACAACAAAGAAACACGAAACGCATCATTTCGCAAAAAAGCATGTTCAACAGCCCAGTTGCCCCGAGATTCTGTACAAGAGGTTTTCAACGACGAGCGCACGCGGCACGAGCTTTCCCGGCCCCAATTCACCGGCTTACAAAATACCGCCCTCGGATAAAGTCACATCTATTACGTTTCTCCGAAACCGTCACTGTATGCATGAAACTCTTCACCGGCACGAAGAGCGAATTCGTTATCATTTAGTAAACTTGTCTGGAGTCGTTCGACCACGTTTCTTCTCTTTCCAAAACAGTCTCTAAATGCTTCACTTTCCTCTCTCTCTCTTCGTCGTCTCTACGCTTCATTTGAGAAGACGTACCCCGGCGTTTCGACGTTCGACTCGCTCTAATCTGGATCGTTTCAGCCTCTCTCCGTTTTTTTGAAATGTTTAAGACCAAATGTTCGGTGAAAGTGGAACGCACAAACTGACGTAATGTCGTGTTCGGCTTGTACGTTTAAATTTTTTTTATCTGTTTTCTATTTCGGGTTTGTCCTTCTTTAATCTCTCTTTGTACCTAAGTGTGTTCCGCCTTTGCTGCTTTTTCTTTCCCCTTTTTGTTGGGTCGAGTCGATCCTGCAGGTTCATTTCCCCTCAATGTAAATACGGGAGGACACGCCCGCTATCACTGGGCCGGGCGCAGCGGCCTGCTTCTACGTGCCTGTCTCCGCGTGTGTGCGTGTGCGAATTCAATGATCCGCGAAGAAATTGGCCCGGGAGGATCGAAATGACGGGACGTACGTTTTATATTTAACCTTCTCTCCCCAAGCCCCCATCCCCTGGAACGACGGATTTCTTGTCTCGCTTATTCCATATTCCCCCTTTTTTTCTTCCTTCTGCGCATTTTGTTTTTAGCAGTTATTCTGAGGCTTGGAGCTCCGGTTCGTTTTATTTTCCGTATGCGTCTTCGGCTTCTTTCATGCACGATATAACTCTTTTTTCTTTTTCACTTTCATTTTGTTTATAGCTTTTTTTTTTCGCGTCCATCTCTCATCAAACTATTAAATGCTTTGTCGGTGGTTATTTGTTACTTTTTTTTTTCTCGTTGGAGCGGAGTGGGAGTCGATTTTGGTTAGCTAGATTGCTTCCTTAACTTTGAGTTCGTTTTCTCTCTTTTCTTTTTCTCTCTCTTTGTTTTGTTAGTATTACTTTGTCTCGTGTTTGTCCAAGCTGTTTTCTGCTGCTTGTCGGCCAATTTTTTTATATCGTTATTTATTTATTTATTTTTGTTGAAGGGGGCGTTGTTGACTGACGGTGCGACACGTGTCCTTTATTCGGATGATTTGAGTCTGTTGACCTTTCTGGTTTAAGGAAATCTCGGTCTTTTTTTTTCCTAGTCTTCAAAAATGAAAAGGAAAACGTCCCGAGAAAGAGAAACAAAAAATGAAGCAACAGCTGGGAAAAGGCGTATCGTATAACTTCGTTTCTTAATACGCTTCTAAAAAAAAAAAAGTTTTTTATGATGTTACGACGCATCAACTGCATTATTATATTTAAAACACGATCTTTAAATTTTTTTAAATATATATCTTGAGAAGACTGTAAAGAGTCATTTCGAGAGTTAGGTAGAACATTGTTTATAATTAATTGCTACCACCGGCTTGTACAGCACCACCACGTGCTGCAAAGGGTATCGGCATGTCGTAACTGGTAGGAAAAATATTGCGCACACAGCTTGGCCGTTGCACGTGGAAAGTCGCACAGCTAGCGCAAGAGAGAGCATCGCTCTACAAACAGAGAGGTTCTGGCTTGGATCCCTGGTGGGCAAGAAGGGTAGTGTATGCCGCTCTAGTTTTGAGTATCTGATGTACCTGCTTATGTTC